>ML778376.1:249665-266896 GCA_009831015.1 Picea engelmannii | reverse complement strand
CCAGAATTCGCTTGAATACCGTTGATATAGGTGAATTGATCTCAACCATTCGAGACTTGCATGTCCAATTCTGGATCCCCCCCCTGACTACTAAAGGAAGAATGGCAAGGGGGATCCAGAATGAAGCCTCAGATGTAGATCTGAGTGGGTGGACTTTTTCCGTTCATATCTACTCGCCACTTACCTTAAGGCGTCTTCGCGCCCCAGCTTAAAGTTGATGTCTCTTCCTCTCATCTGATGGTCGTTATAGACCCTGAGATCCTCTAAAAGAATCTCATCCGTTCATCGGAATTTATCATCATGAGAGTCCGAGCTCTCGATCACGGGACTCCCGAATTCTCGATCCCTGGTTTCCTAATGCGGTTAATCTCTCGACACGTAGCCTCCATAAATCAGATGATCCAGATGTGTCCCAAGATTTCCATCATGGAAAGTCCCAATCTCTAGTCACCCGGACTCCCGATTCAACGATCCTCAATTTCCCGAAATGGGAGATCCCACAACACGTGGCTTTCTTAAACTGGATGGTCCAGATCGGTCTCAGGGTTTCCACCATGGAAAGTCCCGATCTCTCGTCACTAGGACTTTTGAGTTCATGATTTTCGATTCCCCGAAATGGGTAATCTCACGATACGTGGCCTCCTTCAATCGGACGGTTCAGATCTATTCCGAGGTTTTTGCCCCTATTCACTAGGGGTTTAACCCACGGGTAACTCCTGACAGATCGAATGACTGTCGGGTTTTCCGGTCGAGATCTGACGGCTCAGATTGGTTCCTACCTGTGTGTTCTTCCACAACTCCCTGGACGTAGAAAAATTGACGGTCCAGATACTCCCATGGACCTTGGGGATCTACGGTCCCGATTTCTTTGCTACCCACGAAGACACAGAAAAAAAAAAGGTAAGGCATTTAACACCCTACTTACTCCTACCAATCTAACGGTCATGCGTGACCATAAGTTTCCTGATGGAATCTCATCCGTCGATTCGATACTTCATCCTTATACTACCATCTCGGGTTTTCAAGAGGATTGTTCCTCCTCGTGCAGGGTTACTAAGGCCTTACGCCTTCACATTCTCTTTCCCAGTTCTTGATGGGCTTTTCAAGGAGGGTATCTCTATGGGGAGGTTCACCCAGGGTACTATCTGAGGCAGATAAGGGTATGATTCTCCCGAGAACTAGACGTGAAGTCTAAATTAGATCAGTATGCATATAAATAACGATTCATGAGGACATAAGCCATACCTAGTCTTTTCATACAAATATACAACTACTAGTACTGATCAAAACACCATACATACATTCTTATAATGAAATCATTCACAGTTTCATATCTTATGAGCATAATTATCAAAATACATATATTTCAAGATGCCAAAGGAAAAACACTTATCATAAAGTAACACCAGAGATTATGCAATTGCCGAGAGGGGTGCTCGTTTCCACCCAACCGTAGGCTCAATGAATCCCAGTGGATTTACCACTAGCGACCCCGGAGCTGAGACCACGATGCTGTGAGACTGCGTCTTTGTTTTCCAGTGACCAGAACTGAAGGTTACTCTCCTTCCTCTCTACTATCACTCACTCTGCATATTTCCAGAGTTCTCTTCCTCCCCTTGCATTTGCCCCCCAATCGCTTCTTCCCCACACGTTATCCTCTTGCGAGGTTGCGTGTGGCACGATTTCCCTCACGCTGGTCAGGCCTGACAACTCTATGGATGGGAGGTTCACCTCCCCATCCCTCATTAATTCCTGAGGATCCATCTACCTGCCAGCCTGCGAGACATTTATTTCGGGGCTAGCGAGCCTCTTTTGGTTCTCCGGGCCAGTGGAGTCCAAATACGGTATTAATTCTCGGTGGAAGTTAATGCCACCTTTCCAGGTGCCTTCCACTGCCATCGTGGTCTCTTTTTCTTCAAATCCCCTCTCAACAGTCCTGCAATATAAATTCATAATGTTATTCACATTCATTGACCTTTTCCATAAGGTCCATTCACATCACATATTCACATTCATGAGTTTTCCACAGTTCTGGCCAGTCCAGTTATTTTTACAAATTGGGGGAAACAGGGTGTTACAATTCCCTCCCTCTTAAAGGAACATCATCCTTGATGTTCTTATCTTTTAACATGAATTGCATGTACATAAGTAAACAAAATCGGATATGCCTGTCTCATGGCATCCTCCATTTCCCATGTAGCATCATTTGGGCCAAAATGTCTCCACTGCACCTTTACCTGTGCAATTGTTCGGTTCCAGAGCGGGGTTTTCTTTCTGTTCAATATGCATTGGGGTTCTGGTAGAAATTCTCCCTCCGGTTCCACCTGGATCACAGACCAGTCAGTTATATGATTAGCATCATGTACATATTTCTTCAATAATGAAACATTGAAAACATTATGTTCTTTTACTGTGGGAGGATGTGCTAGCCGATAGGCTATAGGTCCCACTCTATCTAGAACCTCAAAGGGTCCACAATACTGGGGTGCCAACTTGGCACAAGCTCCCATTTTCAGGGAACTCCTTCTAAGCTTAATTCTGAGATATACATGGTCTCCCATTTTGAACTCTCTCAGAGTTCTCTTTTGATCAGCATAACGTTTCTGTCGGTTCTGAGCGACCTTCAGATTTTGTTTTATCTGAGTCACTTGCTGTTCAATTTCTTTCAACATGTCGGGTCCAAAAGAAATCCTATTTACAGGATTACTCCAGGTGACTGGAGTATTACACGGCCTACCATAGAGGACCTCGAAGGGACTCATCTTTAAGGATGCTTGGTAGCCGTTGTTGTAGGCGAATTCTACCAATGGCAGGTAGTCTTCCCATTTCCTGGGTTGATGCATTACATGCATCCTTAACATATCCTCTAATATTTGATTCACTCTTTCTATCTGTCCATTGGTTTGAGGGTGATAGGCGGTGCTAAACAACAATTTGGTCTCTAAACTAGCCATCAATGATTTCCAAAAATTGGAAGTAAATTTGGTGTCTCTGTCAGACACTATCTCTTTCGGCATACTGTGCAGTCTGAACACCTCTTTCATGAATACCTGGGCAATATATATTGCCTTGCAGGTTGATTTGACGGGAATGAAATGAGCAGACTTGCTCAATTTATCCACCACTACCATAATGGCGTCATTCTGTTTGGTTGAAGTTGGCAATCCAGTAATAAAATCCATGGAGATGGTTTCCCATTTCCATTCTGGGATGGGTAAAGGGTGTAATAGTCCTGCTAGGTGTCGATGTTCTAATTTAACCTGTTGGCACTCTATGCATTGGGCCAAATATTTGGCTATGTCTTTCTTCAATCCGAGCCAATAAAATTGTTTCTGGGTGGTAGTGATCATTTTCTGGTATCCTGGGTGACCAGTATATGTTCTTTTATGTAGTTCATCCATAATGAACCTCTTCAAGTCGTCACAATTTGGAATGTACAGTCTATCTCTGTAAGTGAACAAACCTCCTTCGGTCATATGGTAGCCTTCATATTTTACTCCAGCGGGTTCTTTCTGTAGGTACAGGGTCACCTCTGAACGAAGAGATCTGTCTCTTGTGCATTTCTGACTTTGTTCTTGACATCTGTCTCGCAGGTACTCACCGCTGCCAGGTGAATTGTTCTCATGCTTCTGCTAAGGGCATCGGCCACCCTATTTTCCTTCCCTTTAATGTGTTTTATGTCAAAATCAAATTTGCTAAGGAGGGCCATCCATCTAGCTTGTCTAGCATTGAGCTTTGGTTGGTCAAACAAATATCGCAATCCACAGTGATCCGTCATAAGTACAAATTTTCTTCCCAGGAGGTAATGCCTCCACATTTTCAAGGCATGGACTATGCTAGCCAGTTCTAGATCACGAGTCACATAGTTGACTTCATGTTCGTTTAATTTTTGGGATTCATAGCAGATCAAACTTCCTTTCTGCATAAGGACTCCTTCGAGCCCTTCCTTACAGGCATCTGTGCACACAAGGAAGTCAACTTCTGGGTCAGCGATTTTCAACATGGGTGCATGGGTCAGTAGATGTTTGAGGGTTTGGAATCTTTCTTCACACTTCTGTGTCCACAGGAATTTTGTCCCCTTCTTCTGGAGGGCAGTGATTGGACAACCAATCTTGGAGAATCCTTTTATAAATCTCCTATAGTATCCCGCTAATCCCATAAAGGATATGATGTCTGAGACATCCTTTGGGGTAGGCCATTCCATGATAGACCTGATCTTGTCAGGATCTACTGCTACCCCTTCATCGGACAGAACATGTCCCAAGTAATGTATTTGTTTCTGAAAGAAGTCTCATTTGCTGAATTTAGCATAGAGATGATGCTCTCTTAGCACTTGCAATAGAAGTCTAAGATGCTCTTCATGTTCTTCTCTATTCTTAGAGTAGATTAATATGTCATCAATGAAAACTAGTACAAATTTATCTAAAAATTTACTGAGTACATTGTTCATTAAGCACATGAAAGTGGCAGGGGCATTGGTTAACCNTGTCATCAATGAAAACTAGTACAAATTTATCTAAAAATTTACTGAGTACATTGTTCATTAAGCACATGAAAGTGGCAGGGGCATTGGTTAACCCAAATGGCACTACCACAAACTCATAGTGACCATACCATGTCCGGAAAGCATTTTTCTGGATGTCTTTACCCTTGATTCGGACTTGATGGTATCCCGACCTCAAGTTAATCTTTGAGAAAATAGATGCACCTCCCAACTGATCGAATAGATCATTGATCCTAGGAAAGGGGTACTTGTTCTTTATGGTTACTTTATTGAGTTGTCTATAATCTATACACAGTCTAAGGATGCCATCCTTCTTTTTCACAAACAGGACTGGTGCTCCCTAAGGGGACACATTGGGTTGAATATAACCCTTATCCATCATTTCTTTCAATTGCAATTTGAGTTCAACTAACGCAGGTGTGCTCATCCGGTAGGGTGTCTTGGACACCGGCACCGCTTCTGATGCGAGCTCTATCGAGAAGTCAATGTCTCTTCTCGGAGGTAGACCCGGTACCTCTTCCAGAAACACATCTCTGTATTCTCTCAGGATAGGGTAATCATCAGGGCTTGGTCTATAACCTTCATTTGTTTTCAACACCTATATTGCATATAGGGGACACCCTTTTCGGCAATACTTTCTCATTTGCAGGGCTGATATTTGCCTCACCGAGACAGGTTTTCGGATCCCTTGAAGGGTTATCCTTTTTCCTTCATTTCTCACACATTCTAAGTTTTTATGGTAAAAATCCAGTTTGGATTTATGGGTGGCCAGCCAGTCCATACCAATCAGCAGATCGTATGATCCTAGAAGTAATACGTTAAGGGTTGCTTGGGTGGGGAATTCACCCAACATTAATTGGCAGGCTGGTATGACCTCTACTACCCTTCTTTTGGTGCCAGTGGCTAACTGTACCAACCATGGCTTGGTTTGTTTCTGTGGCTGTAGTTTACACTTATCAATAACTCTAGGGGCTATATAACTCAAATTTGAACCAGGGTCAATCAAAACAAACAATAGATGGTTGAAAATCATACCTTCTATTTCCACCACAAAAGCTTGGTGGTCAGCTTGGTTATTATCCAATGCTGCATAAATCTGCGGCACACTCCTTGCCACATCTTTGACTGTGGTAGCTTCCTGAATGTTATAAACTTTCCGACTGTTCTGTTGTCGGTGTGGACAGTCTCTTAGAAGATGCTCTTCTCCACAACCCCAACATTTCAAAGGTTCTCTCTTTGGGTTATTAGTCTTTACTGGTATAGGTCCAAAAGTTTTATTTCTGTCCGATGAGGGAAAGTTCTGCTGGAGTACACTCCGGGCTGGAAAGTTCATTCTAGGGTTCTTCTTGTAGTTCTTAAATCCTGAGGATTTGATCCCCTTTTTCTGAAATATCGAACCACTCCTCTGTCTCCAGTATCCATGAGACTCTGCCCAATGTCCATATTGTTCATGACAATATGTTGCCTTTCGTATAGTGTCTTCTAAGGTCTTTGGCTCGTCAAATTGAATTTAGTTCCGGTATTCCTTGGGTAGCCCACTGATGAAGCGTTGCGCCTTCGCCTTCTCTTCTTTGATGTAGGGTACATATCTCAATAAGTCGAGGAATTTGTTGACATATTACTCTATAGTGAGTTTCCCCAGTTTGAGTTCATAAAACTCTTTAGCCTTCTCGTCGAAATATTTTTTCCGACAAATACTTCTTCCAGAAGTACTTTTCAAACTGTTTCCAAGACAAGTCCTCCTCACTAACCCCTTTCATATTCTTAATATCTTCCCACCAGATGGAAGCTTTTCCATTTAGATTGAAAGTGGCCACTCGGGCTTTCAGATTATCTGAAAAGTCATGGACTCTGAAATATTTCTTCGGTCCAAGTAGCCAGGCCTCAGCTTCCTCTCCCTTCTTTATCTCACCGTCGAAGGAGGGAGGTTTGGCCTTTCTAAATTCCTCAAATTTATGACCCTTGGAAGTCTTTTGTTTCTTCTATTTTCTTTGAGAATAGGAACTGGTCCTGCTACTGGAAGAGCCTTCTGAATCACCAGCTTCCTCCTCAGAGGAATCGTCTGGCACTGGTCCTTTACCTCTGGGGTGGACCTTTCTTGAGGTGCTCCTGTCAGTATGGCCACTGATACGACCATGTTTCTGCATCTCGGGTTCATGCTGCATTTGTCGCTGTAGGTCGGATAAGCTCTACAGTAAAACTACATTAATTTCAGTTTGCTTTTCTTGTTCTTTCATCATCCTTTCATTGTCGGCCTTGCATCTTTGCAATTCAACCATGAGACTCCTCACGGTCTTAGCTAGATTTGGAGGGGTTCCCATTTCTATTCTTTCGTCAAAATCGTCATCTCTATTGCGGGAGCCTTCTCCCATATCTTGGGGAGTCACTATTCTCTACATCTGTAAATTCCCGCGGCTGATCGTCTACTTGGGTGAAAAGACAAACGTTGGTTATTAGTCAAGAGTTAAATACATTTTATAACCTACACATAAATTTATAACTCTTTCACATGCATACACATTAGGATTCTCATTTCCAAGTTTTAATCCTGGACAAGAGAGTTAAGTTAGGGGGTTACTCCTCATAGGAGTTCTTCGAAAGGAGATTATGCACAACTCGTTCATGAGCCCAATCAGGCTGAGTGTTGTAACCATGCTCTGATACCACTTTGTCACATACCCACTACCTCAATCAACTTTTCGCTGATTTCTGTTGAATCAGAGCCCCCAAATTACCTACGGAGGCCTAGCGCAAGATAGCTCTTTCTCTCTCTCTCTCATGTGATCACGGGACGTGATCACAGATCAAATAATCATGGTGCCTCTTTGTAATTCACACCTCGGTGCTACAGGAATGATGAATCATTCGACATTGCAACTGCCGAACCCCGATAAGGCTAGTGACTGGCCAATAGGAACGAGACATGTCGTGTGGTTGAGTGGAGTACAAGTGGCAAGTGGAGAAACGCGACACGGTGGGCGGCGTGATAGGAGATGGGTTCCACTTCACATGTCACACCATTCTGGACCCCCCCCCCCATTAAAGGTAGANGCTAAAGGAAGAATGACAAGGGGGATATGGAATGAAGCCTCAGCCATAGATCTGAGTAGGTGGACTTTGGCCGTTCATATCTGCTCGCCACTTACCCTAAGGCGTGTTCACGCACCGTCTTAAAGTTGACGTCTCTTCCTCTCATCTGATGGTCATTACAGACCCTGAGATCCCCCGAAATAATCTTTCCCGTTTATCGAAATTTATCATCATGAGAGTCCGAGATCTTGATCGCGGGACTCTCGAATTCTCGATCCCCATTTTTCCGATGTGGTTAATCTCTCGACACGTAGCCTCCATAAATCAGGCGGTCCAGATCTGTCCCAGGATTTCCATCATGGAAAGTCCCAATCTCTCGTCACCCGGACTCCCGATTCCGTGATCCCCGATTTCCCAAAATGGGAGATCCCACGACACGTGGCTTTCTTAAACCGGATGTTCCAGATCGGTCTCAGGCTTTCCACCATGGAAAGTCCCAATCTCTCGTCACCAGGACTTCCAAGTTCGCAATTCTCGATTCCCCAAAATGGGTAATCTCATGACATGTGGCCTCCGTCAATTGGACGGTTTAGATCTATTCCAGGGTTTTCGCCCCTATTCACGGGGGGTTTAACCCACGGGTAACTTTTGACAGAGCCAATGGTTGTTGGGTTTTCCGGCTGAGATTTGACAACTCAGATTGGTTCCTATCTGTGTGTTCTTCCATGACTCTCTGGACGTAGAAAAATTGACGGTCCAGATACTCCCATGGACCTTGGGGATCTACGGTCCCGATTTCCTCGCTACCCACAAAGACACAAAAAACAAAGGGGTAAGGCATTTAACACCCTACTTACTCCTACCAATCTAACAGTCATGCATGACCACAGGTTTCCCAATGGAATCTCATCCGTCGATTCGATACTTCATCCTTATACTGCCATCTCAGGTTTTAAAGAGGATCGTTCCTCCTCATGCAGGGTTACTAAGGCCTTACGCCTTCACACTCTCTTTCCCAGTTTTTGATGGGCTTTTCAGGGAGGGTATCTCTATGGGGAGGTTCACCCAGGGTACTATCTGAGACAGATAAGGGTATCATTCTCCTGAGAACTAGACGTGAAGTCTAAATTAGATCAATACGCATATAAATAACGTTTCATGAGGACATAAGCCATACATAGTCTTTCCATACAAATATAGAACTACTAGTATTGATCAAAACACCATACATACATTCTTATAATGAAATCATTCACAATTTCATAGCTTACAAGTATAATTATCAGAATACATATATTTCAGGATGCCAAAGGCAAAACACTTATCATAAAGTAACACCAGAGATTATGCAACTGCTGAGAGGGGTGCTCGTTTTCACCCAACCGTATGCTCAGCGACTCCCAATGGATTTACCACTAGCCACCCCCGAGTTGAGACCACGATGATGTGAGACAACGTCTCTGTTTGCCAGTGACCAGAAGCGAAGGTTACTCTCCTTCCTCTCTTCTATCACTCACTCTGCATATTGCCAGAGTTCTCTTCCTCCCCTTGCGTCTGCCCCCAATCGCTTCCTCCCCACTCCTTATCCTCTTGTGAGGTTGCATGTGGAACGATTTCCCTCGCACTGGTCAGGCCTGACAGCTCTATGGATGGGTGGTTCACCTCCCCATCCCTCATTAATTCCTGAGGAGCCATCTACCTGCCAGCTTGTGAGACATTTATTTCAAGGCCAGCAAGCCGCTTTTGGTTCTCCGGGCCAGTGGAATCCAAATACGGTATTAATTCTTGGTGGAAGTTAACGCCACCTTTCCAGGTGCCTTCCACCGCCATCGTGGTCTCTTTTTCTACACATCCCCTCTCAGCAGTCCTACAATATAAATTCATAATGTTAGTCACATTCATTGACCTTTTCCATAAGGTCCATTCACATCACATATTCACATTCATGAGTTTGCCACAGTTCTGACCACTCCAGTTATTTTTACAAACAGGGGGAAACAGGGTGTTACAACACATACCCAACATTCTCCCACTTGTTGTTTTCTTTACATACAGGGGGTTACAGGGTTACATAGTCAAAAATCCAGGGAAACAATGCCCATGGATCCTTTACACCACGAGAACTTCTCAGTGCTCACATATTTTGTTAATGAGTCTGCAACATTATTCAAAGTGTCCACCTTCATCAGTGATACTTTCTTTTCTTCAATCACGTCTCTCACAATGTGATATTGAACATCAATGTGCTTTGTCTTTGAATGATAAGCAGGGTTCTTCGCTAGAAAAATTGCGCTCTGACTGTCACACTCTATCCTTATAGCCTATTGTACCAACCCAATACCTAAGCACAATATTTGTAACCATATTGGTTCCTTACTTGCATGAGTGGCTGCCATGTATTTAGATTCTGTAGTTGAAAGTGACACTACAACCTGTCTTTTGCTCATCCAACTTATTGCTCCTCCAAACAGGTTAAACACATACCCACTTGTAGATCTCCTACGATTCAAATCTCCAGCCCAGTCTGCATCCACAAAGCCATGTATATAGACCAATCTGTCCAATATCAGTCTTCCTTCATAGCACAATCCATAGCTAGCAGTGCCAGGAAAATACCTGAAAACCCTTTTTACTGTTGTCCAATGCTCCTACCCTGGTTTTGACATATACCTTCTCAAAACTCCCACTGCATGTGCAATGTCCAGTTTAGTACAGACCATTGCATACATCAAACTGCCAATTGCACTCGCATATGGAACATGAGACATGTCCTCCTCTTCTTCATGTGTCTTGGGACACTGATCCACAGATAACTTTACACCAACAGGAATAGGAACCTTGATCGGTTTACATTCCTTCATATTAAACCTATGCAATATTGTCTCAACATATTTTCTCTGATTTAACCAGAGTTTCCTATTTTTTCGATCTCTTTTAATTTCTATGCACAAAATGAAATTTGAAGCACCAAGATCCTTCATGTCGAATTTAGAGGACAACTGAGTTTTCACATCCTAGATAATCTCCTTGTTGTTTCCTATCAACAACATGGCATCCACATACAAGACCGAATAAATCAAATGATCACCAATTAATTTAGAATACACATAATGATCCTCTTTGCTTCTTGTGAAGCCAAGTCCCAACATACAAGTATCAAATTTTTGATACCACATCCTTGGTGATTGTTTTAAACCATATAGGGACTTTTTTAGCTTGCATACCAACTCGTTCTTTCCTTTCATAACATAACCTTCTGGTTGCTTCATAAATATTTCTTCTTCCAGATCCCCATGCAAGAATGTTGTCTTCACATCCATCTATTCTACTTCAAAATCAAATGCAGTAGCAACAGATAACATAAATCTTATAGAGGTTAACTTGGAAACAGGAGAAAAAATCTCACCAAAATCAATTCCCTCAACCTGAGAATAACCCTTTGCTACTAACCAAGCTTTGTATTTCTCCACTTTTCCTTCTACATTCAGCTTCCTTTTAAATACCCATTTGCTACCAATGGGATTTATTCCAATTGGAAACTCCACTAGATCCCAAGCCTCATTCTTATCCAAAGATGCCATTTCTTCTTCCATGGCCCTTTTCCAGAGATTTCCATCCTCTAAATCCACTGCCTCCCTGACAGTTCTAGGATAATCATCAGTAATAGACAAAGCAAAATTTGAACGAAAATAAGATGGACTATACCTTTCCAGTAGCCTTCTTTCTCAATCCGATCTCCTCAATACTGGAGTATGAGGATCTTATTCTTCTGATTCATGTTCTTTTGTAGAGTCTGATTCATCATCCTTTAAATTAAACTCTATCTTCTCTAGTTCTTACTTACTTGGTAGGACTTCCTATTTAACAACATCCTTCATTTATCTAAATACCACATCTCGGCTATACACTACCTTTTTAGTTTCTGGGTTCCAAAGCTTATAACCTTTGAGACCATCTTTATATCCAATGAATATACATTTTTCAACCTTCTTATCCATCTTACTCCTATTTTACTTTGGAACATGAACATATGCATCGCAGCCAAATACCTTAATATGTGTGAGAGAAGGTTCCTTACCAGTCCATACCTCTTGTGGAGTCTTGTCACCCAAAGCTGATGAGGGTGATCTATTGACCAAATAACATGAAGTACCCACTACCTCTGCCCATAATTCTTGCCCTAACTCGACACCACTGAGCATGCACCTTGCTTTTTCCATCAACGTCCTGTTCATCCTTTTTGCAACTCCATTCTGCCGAGGTGTATATGGAGTAGTCTTCTTCCTTGCTATACCACACTTCTTACAGAATTATTCAAATTCATTCCCACAGAACTCTCCGCTATTATCTGTCCTCAACACCTTAATTCTTTTCTCTGTTTGATTCTCAACAAGAGCCTTAAACTCTTTAAACCTATGAGAGACTTCATATTTCTTCCTGAGGAAATATATCCAAGTTTTCCTCGAGAAGTCATCTATAAATGAGACATAGTACATGGATTTTCCCAATGATGGGACCGACATAGGTCCAAAAAAATCACTGTGAACTAGTTGTAAAATTCCTTTTGCCCTCGTTGCACCAGAGGGGAATCTTAGTCGATTCTGCTTCCCATATAGACAATGTTCACAAAAATCAAAATCTAGAGAGTAGTTAGACATACCTTCAACCATACCTTTACCGCATAGTAGTCGAAGACCCTTCTCTCTGATATGCCCCAGTCTTTAATGCCACAACATAACCTTTTCTCTAGAGACTGTAGGAGTTCTTTCTTCTTCAACTCCAATATCAGGAACAATGGAGCTATTACACCCATCACTAATAGTGCTTCCTAGCAGCTTATATAGAGTTCCAAACCGAACTACCTTCATCAACACCATTTCTCCTCGAACGATCCTGCAAGTTCCATTTTCAAAGTATGTTTTTACCCCTACATATTCCATTTTTCTTATAGAAATAAAATTTTTGGCCATACCTGGGATGTGAAAAACACCAGGTAGAGTTCTAATCCTTCCATCTATGAGCCTCAACTTGACCCTTCCTCTTCCTATGATTCTGGTTGTTGAATAATTACCTAAGAAAACATTACCTCCATCATACTTTTCATATTCGCAGAACCACTCCCTATGGGGAGTCACATGAAAGGATGCAACAGAGTCAATCAACCATGCCTCATGATATGCATGTGTGCTTGAAGAGTCCAAGTGCACATCCCCTCCTTCTTCCTTGGAGGTCTTTTCTTCTATAGAAGAAGATTCTTCAGATCCCTTCTTTTTCTCAACTTTGGATCTACACTGCTTCTTGTAGTTCCCTTCTTTTCCACACCTCCAACATACCCTTACAAACTTTCCAGGAGATTTAGATTTACCCTTAGACTTAGATCTCCCACTTGAGAAATTAGATATATTTCTTTTCTGGGAACGTCCTCTTGCAAGTAATGCATTTGTGCTATGTCCTTCCATATTCTTCCATCTCATTTCCTACGACAACAAGGATGATACCACTTCTTCAAACTTCAAAGAATTTGTATTACTACCTATGGCCACAACCAAACTATCCCACGAGTCTGGTAAAGAACACAACAAACTAATACATTTATTTTCATTTGAAATTTTAATCTCAACAGATACCAACTGACTTACCATAGAATTGAAGGAATTCAAATGCTCTGCCACTGAGTCTCCATCTCTCATCCTCAAGTTATACAACTTCTTTCTTAGGAATAGTTTATTTACTAGGGACTTAGATTGATACAACTTCCCCAACTTTTCCCATAAATCGCTATAGATTTCTCTGTCACATTCAGTAATACTGAATCGGAGAGCCACATCCCGATTGTGCTCTTTGCCTTCCGATCCATCTTTTTCCAGTCATCTACAGAAGGTCCTGTAGGTGTAGTATGTGGATCTATCGTGATCCAATGATCTCTATCCACCAAAATATCTTCCATCTTGAGCTTCCACAGCTCAAAGATTTTCCCATTAAACTTCTTGATCTCCATCTTCGAATTGATTTCCATTTCTTTTCACCTGAAAAACAATACCACAGATCTCCCACTGTAACAAGGCTTATCATAGTCCCGAGCCAAACCCTTGACCAAAAAGGCGTCCCCCTGAAGCCAATAAATCTCTGATGCCAAATGTAAATCCTAACCTTATACAATATCTACTGCAAATAGATATTTAGAAAAGTACTTAAAAGATACAAAGGAAAATACAAACATTACACAGAGATTTTTCCCCTGGAAACCCAAACTGGGAAAACCAACATATTCTATATTCATTCATTGTGTTACATTGTTTACAATACAATATACATATAGGAGCCAGTGGCATTCAAAACCCTAGACCAATGACCTAGATTAGTCCAAAACCTTAATTCCTTAACTGAAAATAGAAAACCATTGGAAAAAACCATGTGCCAAAAAACCACTTAAATACATGACACATTTCCCGAGGTAGGTGTCACGTTTCCCGAGGTAGAATTTTTTTTTGCTGATACAGTTCGAGAAAGACAGTAAAAAACCTGATGAAGACTTTTCCCTGCTAAAAGTGGTATTATAAGAGGCAAAGAAAAAAGAGGACATTACGAAACAACAATTATCAGAGAAGAATGCAAGATGTGAAGCCTTGGAAGAAGAGGTAGTAAAAACCAGGAAAGAGATGGAGAAGTTTAAAGCATTATATCTCCAAAATATTCCAAGCATTAAAGCCTCAATAGAACTAAATGAAATTCTGAGCAAACAAAGATCTCCTTTGTTGAA
Organism: Picea engelmannii; assembly: GCA_009831015.1. Taxonomy (NCBI): domain Eukaryota; kingdom Viridiplantae; phylum Streptophyta; class Pinopsida; order Pinales; family Pinaceae; genus Picea; species Picea engelmannii. The sequence continues at coordinate 252,602 of ML778376.1, read as the reverse complement.
GGCTGGTTTAGGCTATGTAAGTGGTTCAAGCAACAAACAACCAAAAAGCAAAGATCCAGTAAAGATGATTAAGTTCCAAGTCAGCAGACAATCAGACCATGTGAGTACTCCACCACCAAAAGATAATAAATAAAAGATGATCCCTGATAAAAAATAAAGATATCAGAAGATGGAGAAACAAATGCCAAGAATAAGGCCACCCTTCAGGTACCAAAAACTCTTCCATGGTTATTGTTTTTACTGCTCTAGTTTTGGTCATAAGATTGCAAATTGTCAAATTAAGTTTAGAGACATGCAACTGAGGATATCAAGAAATAAACAATCTTTGCAACATCGAACTAAACAACCAATGAGTAGACAAAGTTGCTCGAATCACTTTGACCTATTGAACAATGAGATCGAATGCTATAACTGTCATAACTTCGACCACAAAGATGCAAACTGCCATCTGAAGAATTACAAAGCAGATCCAAGGATAAAACCCTTAGCCAAAAATGCTAGCACATGGAAAAATAAAGATAGTGAAAAATGTGGTCTAGTACTTTCATCTCAAAAACAAAAAGACCCCTAGTATATAGACAATGGATGTTCCAAGCACATGACTGGAGACAAGGATAAGTTTATGTCTATAAGTAAAAGAAAAACATGAAATGTGACCTTTGGAAATGATGAACCAGGTAAAATCAAGGGTAAAGGGATGGTGAGTTTGAGTAATGGTAAAGGAAAAGCCAGGGATTTTCTTCTTGTAGATGGGTTGAAACATAATTTTCTTAGTGTAAGTCAAATGTGTGACAAAGGATGTGAAGTGGTGTTCACTTCCAAATATTGTAAGATAAAGTCTGTAAACTCAGGACAAGTGGTGGCTAAATGCATAAGGACATATAATAATGTATATGTGCTGAAAGAAGATAGAGAAGAGTGTCATCTAATCAAACATGATGAAATATGATTATGGCATAGGAGACTTGGACATCTAAACTTTGACCACTTAATCAATATCCAAAATCTTGAGGCAGTAAAAGATATTCCAAGAATATCAAAGCCACAATATTATGTGTGTAAATCCCGCAAAGTAGGAAAGCTAACCAGGACACAGTTTAAATCCAAGAGCTCTACTTCAATAGAGAAACCACTCTAATTAGTTCATATGGATTTATGTGGACCATCAATATAGGAAGGCATAGGGAAGGAAAACTACTTCATGTTGATCATTGATGATTACTCTAGACTCACTTGGGTTGCTTTTCTCAAAGAAAAAGTTGAATCATTTGAGAAATTTAAAATATTTAAGGCTTTAACTGAGAATCAAACAGGAAAAATATTAAAGGTTGTAAGATCAGACAGAGGAGGAGAATTTATGTCAAGTGATTTCAAGTAATTCTATGATAAACATGGGATCAAAAGAGAATACACAATCCCAAGAACTCCAAGGAAAAATGGAGTAGTTGAGAGGCAAAACATAGCACTTGAGCAAATGTCCGGGTCAACGATGAATGAGAAGAACATTGGTCAAACATACTGGGTAGAATAAATACACACAACAATCCATATTCTCAACAAATCTCACCTTAGACCACACAGTGAAAAGACACCTTATGAACTGTGGTATGGAAGACCTGCTTCAATCAAACATTTCAAAGTATTTGGGAGTAAGTGCTACATAAAGAATAATAATGAAAACCTTGGCAAGTATGATGACAGGGCTGATGAAGGCATCTTCTTAGGGTATGCTACAAATATTAAAGGATACTGATGCTATAATAAGAGGCTGCATAAATTGGTTGATTGCATTGACATAAAAGTTGATGAAGGAGTCCCAGTAAGAGAGGTGAGAAATATTGAATCAACAAAAGAGGATATAGTTGAAGTTGAAGATGAATAGGTCGCAGAATCAGAAAAATAATACTCTGAGTCAGATGAAGATACAAATACTCAGGCAGACTCAAATCAACAAACAACATCAAATTCTTCCTCCAGAATTACTCAAAAGAATCATCCCGCAAGTCAGATAATTGGTGAGAAAGACAAAGATGTACAAACCAGAAGAAGGATAATCAAAGACACCGAGAAATCACATATAGCCTTCATATCCATGGTGGAACCCAAGAAATTTAATGAAGCCAGTAAAGATGTAAATTGGTTAAAATCAATGAATGAGGAACTGGATCAAATTGAGAAGAACTGTTGGTTGTGGAGCCTGATTATCTTCCTGATGCAGAGGTCCTTGCTTTCAACCGTGTTTATACCCCATGAAGTATTTACACCCCAGAAGTATGTACACTCTTCCACGTGGGGGAGTGCAGAGGGGGAGTACCCCCTCTGCGGGGTCCGGGGGGGCTATCCCCTCGGCTGGGGGCAAGCGAGCCCCCAGCGGGGGTTCGGGGGTGAAGCCCCCGAAGAAAAAATTGCCTTATAAAAGTATATTGTAATTTCATTGTAAATCTGGACCGTTCATTATAAGGTCACAGATCTAATGGTAGAGATTATGTTAGGGTTTTTTTCCCTAGAAGGCAACCCTATTTTATGAGGGAAATGTATTGTGGCTATGTACGAGGGTGAATATTGTATTTTGAGAGAGGAGACTGTGAGAGAAAGAAGAGGAAGTTACAATGGGTTTTGTTGTAGGTTGTATCCCTTCATTTGCTGGATAATAATATAAAGGAAGGACCTGGAAATTTCTCTGGTGGACGTAGCCCGCACTGGGTGAACCACGTAAATCTGCGTCTCTCTTGTATTGTGTGTCTTCTATGTTTTTTTTTCTGCATTTGTTTTATTTTATTGCTCCGCGGTCCTATTTTTCTAAAAACTGGTATCGGAGCGTAAGGTAACTCGCAGGAAAAGAGGGTTCCTGGTTCGAGTGGGAGCAATGTCAGAAGATGGAAAGTTTAGGGTCGAGAAATTTAACGGCCAAAACTACCAGTTATGGAAGATGCAGAT
>ML778376.1:180518-237243 GCA_009831015.1 Picea engelmannii | reverse complement strand
TATATATATATATATTATTAAAATAATATATATTATTGGAGTCCCTGACCTGCCATACCTTGAAAAATTTGGGCTTGTCCTCGTCGTCCCCCTGTCCCCAAATCTAGTGCAACATAGCTTAAAATTTTTAACCATTCGACAATTTCATATTTAGTTTGGAGTTTCAAATATTACCCCCAAAAAATCGTACCAAGATAAAAACTTCAATTGTATCACAAAAAATATTTCAATTTTTCCCACTACCACCCACAGGTCCTGTAGGCGTAGAGATATACCATCTATAAAGATTTCACTTTTTCCTTCTCTCATGGAAAATTACCACCTACCGTGGTTGTAGGGGTAACATTGTATGACTAAATTGATAGCAATTTCAATAAAGTGATTCTACAATTTCCGGATGCTTTCCTTTCTATGTGCCACCAACTCGGCATTTCCAATGTGACTTCGACACGTCTTCTTTATTAAAATTGATATTGTATATATGTATGTGTGCATAGGTAGCCATGAACACACAACTCATAGTCTTTGAAATATTTTGTAGAGAGGGAGAAATGGATCTTCTTCTAGTGATATTATTGCTTTTATGCATGGCTTCCTATCTACTTGCAACAACTTCTATTTGTAACACACCCATGGTGGGGCGTCAAAATTTCATTCTTTTTAATAAATAAATACCTCCATTCGGGCTCTCTATCCAATTCTACTCATCCATAGCTTTCCAACCACAGTCTCCATGCTCAGAACTGAGCTCAGAGCCGACATATATACCTCTCCCAAGTTCCTCAGGTGTTCATTGGTCGAGGCCACGGGGCTTCCACGTGGGTTTGACTCAATATTCTTCTCCCTAATTTCTCCAATATCCAGGAACTTCCAGAGTTCTTAATTCTATAGAAAAAATCCATCCATCAACAAATCCAATGTCTAGACTTGGTCCTCAACTAACTCACAGGTTAACGGGGACTTTGACGTTCGACCTTCGAATTTGAATTCCATGCCTAGCCCCTTCCCTCCATCTACACTCGCATATGACCGTGGGATATGACCATACACCAGGATAACAGGAGCCAATAAAACCCCCCTGTGAATCCTCTGGAGTGGAAAATCTCCAAAGTTCACAATCCGACGCCGTGTTTCCTCATAAAATTTGATGGCCTTGATTCACTTTGGGACTCTAGGCTTTGGCGGTTATCGATTCTTCACACACGCAAACCTCCGGAGTGAAATCCTTCTGGAGTATTGGATATTCTGACACGCGTCCTCCTCTATTCAGTGGTCAGGATGAACTTCGACGCTTCAGCCTTCGGGATTTTTCGACCCACGCAATACCACTTTTCTTTCGGAGTGACTTTTCTCCGAAGTGGCAGATCTTCTACCACACGTCCTCCTATATTCAATGGTCACGATGAACTTCGGCACTTCGGCCTTCGAGAGTTTTTGACCCACACAATACCACTTTTCTTCTGGATTTAATTTTCTTCGAAGTGGCTTATCTTCTGCCACGCGTCCTCCTCTATTCAACAATCACAATGAACTCTGACGCTTCGACCTTTGGGAGTTCTCAACCCTACACTCTTCAACTCTTCCGGAGTACTTCTTCTCTAGAGTGCGAGAGATGGAGACACCTGTCCTTTCGAACGAATGAATCAGATCTACTCCACTACTTTGGGCTTCGGGGATTTTTGAAGCACCACACTTCATTTCCTCTAGAGTGGCTCTTCTCCGGAGATAAAAATCTACTTCCACATGCCTCCCTATGCGAACGACTATGATTTAATTTGGCACTTCGGGTCCCTTGTGACTCTCTATGATACTACTCCCCAAATCCTCCAGAGTCTCGAAGTCTCTGACTCCCAGAGTTTGAGTCTCTTCACCAACCACTTTGGCTAGGTGGGCACGTACTAGGGGCTGACATATAGATGGGTCAGGGGCGATGCATGCCCTCACCTGGGATGACACATGTCACATTCTAAAGGCTCTTTGGGGTAGGTGATGCACATCAATCCAGGTGGCACGTGGCTCGTCAAGATTAAATCCACATCACCATGGATGGCGTCATTGCATCACGTTGGTCCGGTCTGATCATATTTCAACATCCCTTAGATATCAAAATCTTGATCCGAACAATACCAATTTGTTCACAATGATTACGGACCCCCAATGTGCTCGCTCTTTATCAAATAGTTCATTATTCGCAATCTAAAAAGTTCTCTCACGACTCTTTTTAATCGTGGTCATTGATCCTCCACCCTAACGATATCAACGACGTTGTTTGATTACAGACCGTGAACTAGCACGTCCGTTAATTTCTTCTTAGCGCGCTATAATGATCCCTAATCATCGATATAATCGAATGGCTGGTGTTTGATCCATTAACTCCAGTGGATATTTAGGTTGATCTAATGACTTAGATCGATTTTCCTCCTGATGAATGACTCACATTCATCTCCTTTGTCAGGTTATTGATTCATCTACTAATCTTGTTACTCCGAGAGTTTGGGTAATTTTGAATATTGTGAAGTCTCACATCCCAGGGCTTCGAGCCCCCGAAACTTCAAAACCATCAAGAGATAGCTCCTTTCGGGCTCAACATAGGGTTCCTAGACCCAGGTCACATGGACCTTCTGATGACTCTAGGGCTATGAGATCTACTCTTAATCGATTTTTGGTTAAGGTCATGGGAACGCGTTTAAGGTTTCTTCGGCTACCCGTTTGAAGGAAACACCTTCCTAACTCGAAGAACTTTAAGTTTTGAAACATGGCAGGGTAAACGAGATTACCGAGACAGTAACAGTGCCAAGAGGCTTTCTTCGACTCTAGAACTGTGAGGTAACTTCTTGAGGGAAAACACCTTCGAGGTTTAAACTAGATATTATGTAAAATTGAGCGTAATCATAATTCCTCATGGAGATGAATACATACACATCACTTGATCATTCAATACAGAGGAAAATATTAAATGTATACATACATGCATTCATTCATTATTTCAATTTAATACACGAAGTATAAAAACACTTATCAGAACCAGATAGCGTGAAGCAACTATTGGAAGGGGTGCCCGTTTCCACCCAACCATACACTCAGTCACTCCTAATGGATTTACCACTAGCCAGCCCTGAGCTAGACCATGATGCTTGAGATTGAATCTCTTCTTCCAGCACAGAAATAGATAGGGATGAAGGTTACTCTCTTTCTCCCGCGGGATCTTGGCAATGGTTTACACAATACCAAGAAAGGAAGACCAACATCATTTATCATCTTGTGTCATAACCTTATTAGCCATTCCCTGCGACCAAAATTATTATCTATTCATTCTTTCTTGAACCCGTGAGATTAGCTTCTTGTCTCTGCACTCTTTGTAGGTCTTTTTATGTCCATCACACCTTCCTTTCTTGCTTGTCTCAACAAGGTTGTGTATGGCTCTAATTCTCAGTCTGTGGTCAGTTCTAGAATCTGTACAGATGGGATCTCTGCCCCATCCTCTCATTAACTCTTGAGGAGGTCTTCCCACCTACCAACCTAACTGTAATTCATTTCTAGGTTAGAGGACTATTCTGGCCCTAAGCAATTTAAATACAGTAAGGTACTAGTTTGGTGAAGGTTAACACAACCATTCCTGGTCCCCTTCGCCATCTCTTTTCATAGCATTCATGGTATTTATTAGTACACCCCCCTTCCAACAGTCATGCAACACTTATCCATTTTTCTGGTAAATAACATAATTTACTTTCATTGACCTTTTATACAACGGTCCATCAAATCAAACATTCACACATATTGAGTTTTCCATAGTCTCTTGGCCATTATAGTTATATTTACAAACTAGGGGAAACAGGGTGTTGCAATTCCCTCCCCCTTAAAGGAACATTGTCCTTGATGTTCTATATGTCAACATGCTCTTTATATATATAGAAGTGAACAAAAATGGATATGCATATCTCATGGCATCCTCCATTTCCCACATAGCCTCATCTGGGCCAAAGTGCTTCCAATGCACCTTGACTTGTGAAATGGTTCGGTTCCTGAGTGGGGTTTTGTAACCCTCTTTCATACTATAACACTCTGATACCATTCTGTAATGCTCTTCCGGCCATCATCCAACCCACTGGCCGAGTAGATGCTACCGTGTGGAACAAGATCATTCTCATACTTGACTCTATGTATAAGGCATGCATTTAAGAAAATGAAACACATTTAACTCAGAGTAAGCATACGAATTACTGTTAACACAAATATTCCCTAGAATTAACAATAATTCATCTACACAACAGAATACATGATAAAATATAAGCATCATAGGCATGCAAAACATAACATTCAACATAATCTGATACTTATCTTTGAAACTATGGTAATTCCACCAACCACATGCAGGCCTTCCATGAACCTCCCAGCCTTAGACCATGCTGCTCATCAAGCTCAGTAGTGGGTCACCACCGAGCTGGGACTAAGCTCCACCCCAAGGCAAGGAATCCTAGGCTAGGCTGAGGTTATAGGGAAAACAACACAGAAAAACTAGAAGGATTCTTCCCAGGATGCCTTCTTATGCCCACTACTCATGGACTCTCATTCCCCACATGCTTGCTCCGCCCAGGAGTATACACCTTCACAAGAACAGTCCATCGGTGCTTCACCTCCCTCTTTGGGTCTTGGCAACAGGCTGGATCAGGAAGTCTCAGAGCTTCGTAGCTGGTGTTGGACTCTCTCTGGGAGAAAACTACTTTCCAACAAACTCTCCTTGGAAGAATACACACAAAAGAGGTAGGTAAAATATCTGAGCTCTATGGCAGATACAAGGTTCCTTCCAGGAGCTCTCTCCTTCCTCCGCGCACTCTCTCACCTGGAGAGAGTCGCTCATAGGCTTACTAAAACCTTCTTCTTCAATAGAAATCACCTCCCTCACCTAGAGAGAGGTTACACATAGGCTCAACATGAAATTACACTGGTTATCAAGCCACGCACAGTCCAACACTACGTGGCCACAATAGTCAACTGGGTATATAGTCACGGGCTTCCCAAACGGGTTATAGTTAAATACTTCAACCCAACCATCTCGAAAATCAAGGAATAGACTCACGATTATGGTTTTCTCAGGGATGTGTGACCAGCAATCCACACAGGGGTCGACACAGGCTCGACGGTTCATAACAGAGTGTGTACTCGCTTTCCTAGGAATCAACACAGACCTTTTCCTCTATTTTAGAATTGCACGAGGGTATCTTGCAGAGGTCAGATGGGACTCATGTTCATACAGTCGATAGTGGAATGGAGGAGGAACCCCCAACATGGCTCATCTCATCCATTTCATTTGAATGCGCCTGGGTTGACACTTGTCACCCATGCAACTGCATGCATTCCTTCCATTTGGAAGTTGCTTGTCCTTCCAAAAGAACTTAGGATAAAACATATTATTCACATGCCTTTTGGAATAATATTAAAATATTATTCCCTAAGGACTTAAGACCTTAGGCTCAACACTTAGTCCCTTTTCCCACCTTCCAGCCCCTAATCCTTTGCCCACTTTGTGGAAGCTTAGTCCCCCATCACTCATTCATCGTGGCCGGTCTGCACGCAGCGGTGTTTATAATTTTATTAATATTTTGCATAGATACATGTACAAAATCAGGCTCTTGGCCTTCAACACTTAGGCTCTCTGGCCTAGTAATCAAATAACCCACCAGCTTATATTAACTTGGCTCACCATCCTATAAAACATAATTACAATTCATTTCATAAACATGATTTACAACAGGGCTCGGCCTTGGGGACATTACTATCCCCCTCCCTTATTTTTGCACTGTCCTCAGTGCAACTTTCACACAACATCAACAAGATTTCCAAAATATTCAAAAACATGTGGGTATTACGCCCGTATAGCATCCTCATGCTCCCATGTCACATCCTCAGGACCGTACCAGGTCCACTAGAACTTTACAAGCTCAATAGCTTTATTCCGGAGTTGTTTTATTTTCTTGTCCAATATGCGCACATGATGAACTTGCAGAACACCTTCTAGTTCCACCTGAATCATATTCCAATCGATTACATGATTAGCATCAGGTATATATATTTCTTAAGTAATGAAATATGAGACACCTTAGGTACAGTCATGGATGTGGTAATGCAAGCATATATGCAATGTATATATATGTATATTCAACCAAATTTAATAACATTAAAACTATATACAACATACACAACATGTACTTATCTTTTGAGTGAGAAGACCTTCCACCCCGGAGCAGGGCTATGACTCCATCAGGGAAATGGCTTCTCAAGATAGCCATGGTCCACATACCTTATCCACATGGTCTAGGCCAAGGTACCAGACCTCAGCAACACTCCAACCATTCAAACCTCGATATTACTCCAACAAACGGTCTCTCATTCCCCACATGCCTGTCCCACCCAGGAGTATACACCTTCACAAGCACAGTCCATCAATGCTACACCTCCCTTTTCTCAGGCTTCAACAACAAGCCGGACCTGAAGTTTTAGAGCATCATGGCTCCAGGATTTCCAACTGCCTTCTAAGGTTTCCAAGCAACATCTTCTCGAGATACTCTTTGTAGCCAACATTTAACTTTTATCAACATCATCTCATCTGCATCAACCACATGCAGTTATCCTGAGAGAACATAAAAACCTTTCATACTGTTCTACAACCCTCTTTCATACTGTAACACCCCCATTTTGGGCCGGGCAAGCGCTACTTCATGGACTAACAATCTCATACTTAAATCTATATATAAGACATGCATTTAAGCAAATGAAACACATTTAAACTCAGAGTAAATATAAGAATTACTGCTAGTATAAATAATCAATGGCTTTAACATTAATTCGTATGCACAACAGAATACATGATAAATATAAATACACATACATGTAGAAACGTAATTAAAACATCATCTGGTACTTATCTTTGAAACGGTGGTAATTCCACCAACCAGGTGTAGGCCTTCCACGAACCTCCCAGCCTTAGACCATGCTGCTCATCAAGATCATCAGTGGGTCACCCCCGAGCTGGGACTAAGCTTCCACAGAGTGGGCAAGGGATTAGGGGCTGGAAGGTGGGAAGAGGGGCTAAGTGTTGAGCCTAGGGGATTAAGTCCTTGGGAATAATATTTTAATATTATTCCAAAAGACATGTGAATAATATGTTTTATCCTAAGTTCTTTTGGAAGGACAAGCAACTTCCAAATGGAAGGAACGCATGCTGAAGGAACTCATGCAGTTGCATGGGTGACAAGTGTCAAACCAGGCACATGCAAATAAAATGGATGAGATGAGCCATGTTGGGGGTTCCTCCTCCATTCCACCATCGACTGTTTGAACGTGAGTCCCATTTGACCTCTGTAAGATACCCTCGTGCAATTCTGAAATCAGGGAAAAGGTCTGTGTTGATTCCTGGGAAAGATGGTACATCCTCTGTTCTGAACCGTCGAGCCTGTGTCGAACCCTACATGGATTGCTGGTCATGTGTACCTGAGAAAACCATAACTGTGAGTCTATTCCATGATTGCTGAGCTAGTTGGGTTGAAGTATGTGACTATCACCTGTTTGGGAAGCCTATGACTGTATACCCAGTTGACTATTGTGGCCATGCAGTGTTGGACTGCACTCTTTCATACTGTAATGCTCTAATACCATTTTGTAACAGTCTTTCATACTGTAACACTCTGATACCATTCTGTAATGCTCCCCCGACCATCATCCAACCCATTCGCCGGGCAGACGCTAATGTGCGGAACAACATCATTCTCATACTTGATTCTATATATAAGACATGCATTTAAGAAAATAAAACACATTTGAATCAGAGTAAGCATAAGAATTACTGCTAACAAAAATATTCCCTGGCATTAACAATAATTTATCTGCACAACATAATACATGATAAAATATAAGCATCAAAGGCATGCAAAACACAACATTTAACATAAGTTGATACTTATCTTTGAAACTGTGTTAATTCCACCAACCACGTGCAGGCCTTCCACGAACCTCCTAGCCTTAGACCACGCTGCTCATCAAGCTCAGCAATGGGTCACCCCCGAGCTGGGACTAAGCTCCACCCCAAGGAAAGAAATCCTAGGCTAGGTTGAGGTTACAGGGAAAAAAACATAGAACAATTGGAAGGATTCTTCCCAGAATGCCTTCTTATGCCCACTACTCACAGACTCTCATTCCCTACATGCCTGCTCTGCCCGGAGTATACACCTTCACAAGAACATTCCATCAGTGCTTCACCTCCCTCTCTGGGTCTTGGAAACAGGCTGGATCAGGAAGTCTCATAGCTCCGTAGCTGGTGTTGGACTCTCTCTAGGAGAAAACCACTTCCCAGCAAACTCTCTCTGGAAGAATACACATAAAAGAGGGAGGATTCTCTCACAGAAACCACTTATGCCCACTTCCCATAGAATCTCCTTCACCACATGCCTATCCGACCCCAGGAGTATACACCTTCTCTGTCACCTAGACAGTCCTTCAAATGCTAACCTCCCTTGCCTTGGGCTTTAGCAACAGGTCGGACAAGAAATCTTCGAGCTCTGTGGTAGCTACAGGGTTCCTTCTAGGATCTCTCTCCTTCCTCTGCACACTCTCTCACCTGGAGAGAGTCTTTCACAAGCTTAGTAAAACCTGCCTCTTCAATAACAATCACCTCCCTCACCTGGAGAGAGGTTACACATAGCCTCAACACAAACTTACACTAGTCAACAAGCCACACACAGTCCAACACTGCGTGGCCACAACAGTCAACTGGGTATACAATCACGGGCTTCCCAAATAGGGGATAGTCACATACTTCAACCCAACCAACTCAACAGTCATCGAATAGACTCACGGTTATGGTTTTCTTAGGGATGCGTGACCAACAATCCATGCAGGGGTCAAAACAACCTCGACGATTCAGAACAGAGGGTGTACCGGCTTTCCCAGGAATCAACACAAACCTTTTCCCCAGTTTTAGAATTGCACGAGGGTATCTTGTAGGGGTTAGATGGGACTCATGTTCATATGGTCGATGGTGGAATGGAGGAGGAACCTACGCAGTAGTCGTCGGGAATGGAAGAGGAAGCCCCAACATGAACCAACTCAACAGTTTTAACTGCATGCACTTGGGTTGACACTTGTCACCCATGAGGCTCATTCCTTCACATTTGGAAGTCACTCATCCTTCCAAAGAACTTAGGATAAAACATCACATTTCACAAGGCTTTTGGAATAATATTAAAATATTATTCCCAAGGACTTAGGCCCCTAGGCTCAACACTTAGCCCCTCTTTCCAACCTTCCATCCCCTAATCCCTTACCCACTCTGTGGAAGGTTAGTACCCCATCACTCATTCATCGCGGTCAGACTACATGCAACGGTGTTTATAATTTTATTAATGTTCTGCATAGATACATGTACAAAATCAGGCTCTTAGCCTTCAACACTTAGGCTCTCTGGCCTAATAATCACATAAGCCCACCAACTTATATTAACTTGGCTCACCAGCCTATAAAACATAATTATTTTTTCATAATGCAAGCTTTATACTTCATAGACATGATTTACAACAGGGCTTGGTCTTGGGGACAATAGAATCCCCTTCCCTTATTTTTTGCACTGTCCTTAGTGCAACTTTACACTGCATCTGCAAGCTTTTCAAAAATTTCAAAAAGATGCGGGTACTCTGCCTGCATAACATCTTCATGCTCCCATGTCGCATCCTCAGGACCGTACCAGGTCCATTGGGACTTTACAATCCCTATAGCTCGATTCCAGAGCTGTTTGCTTTTCTTGTCCAATATGCGCACAGGATGCACTTGTAGGACACCTTCTGATTCCAATTGAATCATATTCCAATCGATTACATGATTAGCATCAGGTATATATATTTCTTAAGTAATGAAATATGAGACACCTTAGGTACAATCATGGATGCGGTAATGAAAGCATATATGCAATGTATATATATGTATATACAACCAAATTTAGTAACATTAAAATTGTATACAACATACACAACATACAATAAATAAAGAATTACACTTATCTTTTGAGTGAGAAGACCTTCCACCCCAGAGCAGGGCTATGAATCCATCTGGGCAATGGCTTCCCAAGATAGCCATGGTCCACAATCCTTATCCACATGGTCTAGGCCAAGGTACCAGATCTCAGCAACACTCCAACCATTCAAACCTTCGCAGTACTCCAAACAATAGTCTCTCATTCCCCACATGCCTATCCCACCCGGTAGTATACACCTTCACAAGCACAGTCCATTGGTGCTACACCTCCCTTTCCTTGGGCTTCAGCAACAGGCTAGACCGGAAGTCTTAGAGAACTGTGGCTCCAGGAGTTCCAATTGCCTTCTAAGGTTTCCAAGCAGCATCTTCCCGAGATACTCTTTGTAGCCAACATTTAAATTTTATCAACATCATCTCATCTGCATCAACCACATGCAGTTATCCTGAGAGAACATAAAGGAATTCATTTAGGAATTCCAATTAGTTCAAAAGGAAATTCAACTTTTATTCCCAAAACATGACATTTTGTTTCATGATTCATCTTGGTTGTTGCCACATTATGAATGCAACCATCCTTGTGATTTTCCACAGGCATCAAACTGCATACAATTTTCCTGCAAGACTTCATCTTGCATACTGCCAACAAATTGTCAGTATTTTCTGTACATCATAATTCAACATGTACAACATCTTATGCAATAATCTTAGAATTTCCTGCACCTACCAATTCAATCACAATTACCAAACACCTTGACCAAATAGAATGACTCATCATTCTATGCATATGCATGTTCATAATTAACAACAGTAAGTTCATTATTTCAATTTTTTGAACATAAAATTCTATGTAGTCTCTATTCCTGTGACTACCTGGCTTGTAACTTTCCTATTGCAATGTTTAACAGTTCCTGAAATGTTCTCAACTTCAGGGGTTAGAAACATTTCAGCCATTAGTATAATTATTTCCATGCAATAATATATATGCATGTACTTACAAAACATATTCAACCATTGCATTTAGTATACAATTCTATCACTCATTATGCATGAGTGCAATTCTCAATGCATTCTTATTCAGTGCACCTTGCATTCAATTACATAATGTTCTCTATCTCAGTCATGTATCTCACCATCCATGCGTTGGAATTCTGGCCAATGTGTTGCCACATTCTCCATACCTTGTCATATTCAACCAGGTCTTGGTCTCATACATGACTAGCTTACTGGCATTTATTCCTACAACCACTTTTTATCTTTAATTCTTTGTTTATTACCCCATAACCAAATTAACATGACATTCTACTATGTCAATGTGTGCATTCAGAAGCTAAAATGCTTTGACTTAATACAGGCCTATAGCTTTTACCACATCCAGTGGTATGCATTCAATCATATAATCATGTGATTTTTTTTAACATAGCTTTGGTTGAGAAAATTCTTATCAAAATTTCCTTTCAACAATTATGCAAAAAGAGTGATAAAAACTCATACCTGCATGGATTCCATTAAAAATTATACTACCTGAATATCTGATAGAAGTAGAAGCTTTCATGCTTCTTTTATCAAACTTATAACCAACACTTCATCTCTGACACAGACCTCCGACCCTCGGGCCAAGATCCGCATAGGATCGTTCTAAATTCTCCTCGAGCCAAAGAAGCTCCTTTGATTCCCTGCTGGAACCTTCAATGAATTCAATCTACAGGTCCTTCACGAAAAACCTCCCTGCACAACTTGATGCCAGGTGCGAGCCTCACACTTCCATGAAACCACGACCTTACCCTAGCGCAAGCGCCTCTCACAACTCGTGAGTTCGTGAGTCGAAGACCCTCGACTCCTCTTTCTCCAGACTTCGATACCCGAGATGTGATATGGGTATGGCTCCTCCTTTTTAGTGCGTTCCATACATAACCACCAGCTAGGGATAAGTGCTAGCACTACTCGCAACTCACGACTTTGCAAGTTGGAGTGTTGAGCTCTCATGCTCCTCCTTTGCGAATCCTCGAGACATGAAAGTCAGCGATGAGTTGACTCCTTTCCAGGCAACGTGTGTCCAACACCTGTCACCTGCTTCCCCTTTCTCTGTGCGCTTATTGTTACACCACCCGTCAAAGATGTGGTCCCCACCTAACGGATATGCCACGTCTTCTACAAGCCCTCAACACTCGGCACTTCACGACCTTGTAGTAAAAAAGAATTTCTTTCAACCCTCGAAACGTGATACCATGCAGAGGTTCTGATCCAACAGTTCTCCCGTGTCTTAGATCCAATGTTTTGGATCTCCTTCCCTGCTCCTTGTGACTCGGGACTTCATAGAAACAAGAATTTAGTCTGCCCTCCAAACTCATGAACCCTGAATTCATGATTTATTGAATGAGATCAATGGTTGTTGTTGACCCTGATCTGATGGTCGCTATCCTTTCTCAACAATCATGGAATATACTCACGGTTATGGTTTTCTCAGGGACGCATGACCAACAATCCATGTAGGGGTCGACACAGGCTCGACGATTTAGAACAGAGGGTGTACCGACTTTTCCAGGAATCAACATAGACCTTTTCCCTGATTTCAGAATTGCACGAGGGTATCTTGCAGAGGTCAAACGGGATTCAAGTTGAGACGGTCGACGGTGGAATGGAGGAGGAACCCCCAACATGGCTCATCTCAACCATTTTATTTGCATGCACCTGGGTTGACACTTGTCACCCATGCAATTGCATGCATTCCTTCATCATGCGTTCCTTCCATTTGGAAGTTGCTTGTCCTTCCAAAATAACTTAGGATAAAACATATTATTCACATGTCTTTTGGAATAATATTAAAATATTATTCCCTAAGGACTTAAGCCCCTAGGCTTAACACTTAGTCCCTTTTCCCACCTTCCAGCCCCTAATCCCTTGCCCACTTTGTGGAAGCTTAATCCCCCATCACTCGTTCATCGTGGTCGGTCTACACGCAACAATGTTTATAATTTTATTAATGTTCTACGTAGATACATGTACAAAATCAGGCTCTTGGCCTTCAACACTTAGGCTCTCTGGCCTAATACTCACATAGGCCCACCAACTTATATTAACTTGGATCATCAGCCTATAAAACATAATTACAATTCATTTAATAAACATGATTTACAATAGGGCTTGGCCTTGGGGACATTACAATCCCCCTCCCTTATATTTGCACTATCCTCAATGCAGCTTTCACACAACATCAACAAGATTTCCAAAATCTTCAAAAATATGTGGGTATTACGCCCGTATAGAGTCCTCATGCTCCCATGTCATGTCCTCAGGACTGTACCAGGTCCACTGGACCTTTACAAGCTCAATAGCTCGATTCCAGAGTTGTTTTATTTTCCTGTCCAATATGTGCACAAGATGCACTTGTAGAACACCTTCTGGTTCCACCTGAATCATATTCCAATCAATTACATGATTAGCATCAGGTATATATATTTCTTAAGTAATGAAATATGAGACACCTTAGGTACAGTCATGGATGCGGTAATGAAAGCATATATGCAATGTATATATATGTATATACAACCAAATTTAATAACATTAAAACTGTATACAACATACACAACATACAATAAATAAAGAATTGTACTTATCTTTTGAGTGAGAAGACCTTCCACCCTGGAGCAGGGCTATGACTCCATAGGGGCAACGGCTTTCCAAGATAGCCACGGTCCACAATCCTTATTCACATGGTCTAGGCCAAGGTACTAGACCCCAACGACACTCCAACCATTCAAACCTCGATAGTACTCCAACCAACGGTCTCTCATTACCCACATGCCTGTCCCACCTGGAAGTATACACCTTCACAAGAACAGTCCATCGGTGCTACACCTCCCTTTCCTTGGGATTCAACAATAGGCCAGACTAGAAGTCTTAGAGCACCGTGGCTCCAGGATTTTCATCTTCCTTCTAAGGTTTTCAAGAAAAATCTTTCCGAGATACTCTTTGTAGCCAACATTTAACTTTTATCAACATCATCTCATCTGCATCATCCACATGCAGTTATCCTGAGAGAACATAAAGGAATTCATTTAGGAATTCCAATTAGTTTGAAAGGAAATTCAACTTTTATTCCCAAAACATGACATTCTATTTCATGATTCATCTTGGTTGTGGCCACATTATGAATGCATCCATCCTTGTGATTTTCCATAGGCATCAAACTGCATACATATTTCCTGCAAGACTTGATCTTGCATACTGCCAACAAATTGTCAGTATTTTCTGTACATCATAATTCAACATGTACAACATCTTATGCAATAATCTTACAATTTCCTGCACTTGGAAATTCAATCACAATTACCAAAAAACTTGACCAAATAGAATGACTCGTCATTCTATGCATATGCATGCTCATAATTAACAATAGTAAGTTCATTATTTCAATTTTCTGAACACAAAATTTTATGTAGTCTCTATTCCTGTGACTACCTGGCTTGCAACTTTCCTGTTGCAATGTTTAACAGTTCCTTAAATGTTCTCAACTTTAGGGGTTAGCAACATTTCAGCCATTAGTATAATTATTTCCATGCAATATTATATATGCATGTACTTACAAAACATATTCAACCATTTCATTTAGTATACAATTCTATCACTCATTATGCATGAGTGCAATTCTCAATGCATTCTTATTCAGTGCACCTTGCATTGAATTACATAATTCTCTCTATCTCAGTCATGTATCTCACCATCCATGATTTGGAATTCCTGCCAATGTGTTGCCACATTCTCCATACCTTGTCATATTCAACCATGTTCTGGTCTCATACATGACTAGCTTACTGGCATTTATTCCTACAACCACTTTTTATATTTAATTCTTTGTTTATTATCCCATAACCAAATTAACATGACATTCTACTATGTCAATGTGTGCATTCAGAAGATAAAAAGATTTGAATTAATGCAGGCCTACAGTCTTTACCACATCCAGTGGTATGCATTCAATCATATAATCATGTGATTTTTTTTAACATATCTCTGGCTGAGGAAATTCTTACCAAAATTTCCTTTCAACAATTATGCAAAAAGAGTGATAAAAACTCATACTTGCATGGTTTCCATTAAAAATTATACTACCTAAATATCTGATAGCAGTAGAAGCTTTCATGCTTCTTTCATCAAACGTATAACCAATACTTCAACTCTGACACAGACCTCCGACCCTCGGGCCAAGATCCGCATAGGATCGTTCTAAATTCTCCTCGAGATGAAGCGACTCATTTGAATCCCTACTGGAACCTCCAATGAATCCAATCCATAGGTCCTTCATGAAAACCCACCCTATGCAACTTGATGCCAAGTGCGAGCCTCACATTTCCATGCGACCACGACCTTACCTTAGTGCAAGTGCCTCTCTCAACTTGCATTTTCGTGAGTCGAAGACCCTCGACTCCTCTTTCTCCAGACGTTGATAGCCAAGATGTGATATGGGTATGGCTCCTCCTTTTTAGTGCCTTCCACAAATAACCATTGTCTAGGGATAATTGCTAGCACTACTCACAACTCGCAACTTCACGAATTGGAGTGTTGAGCCCTTGTGCTCCTCCTTTGCGAATCCCTGAGACACGGAAATCAATGATGAGTTGACTCCTTTCCAGGTGACATGTGTCCAACACCTGTCACCTGCTTCCCCTTTCTCTGGGTGCTTATTGTTACACCACCTTTCAGTCACGTGGTCCCAACCTAATGGATGTGCCACGTGTTCTACAAGCCCTCAACACTCAACACTTTGTGACTTCACAGTCAAAAAGAATTTCTTTCAACCCCTGATACGCGATACCACATGGAAGTTTTGATCCAACAGTTCTCCTGTGGCTTAGATCCAACGGTTTGGATCTCCTTCCCTGCTCCTCATGACTCGAGACTTCACGGAACTAAGAATTTGGTCTGCCCTGCAAACTCACGAACCCCAAATTCGCGATTTCTTGAATGAGATCAACGACTGTTGTTGACCCGGATCTGATGGTCTCTATCCTTTTTGAGCTTCAGAGTATCGAAAGATACTCGACCTTAATCCCCTCACTTCTCTACAAGATCCAACGACTCTTGCAACTTCGGCACTTCCTCCATGAAGTGTCTCCATCATCCATATGGCTCCTCTACACACTTAATAATTAACACAAGCTGATACTTATCTTTGAAACTGTGGTAATTCCACCAACCATGTGCAGGCCTTCCAAGAACCTTCCAACCTTAGACCACGCTGCTCATCAAGCTCAGCAGTGGGTCACCCCCAAGTTGGGACTAAGTTCCACCCCAAGGCAAGGAATCCTAGGCTAGGTTGCGTTTATAGGGAAAACAACATAGAACAACTGGAAGGATTCTTCCCAATATGCCTTCTTACACCCACTACTCACGGACTCTCATTCCCCACATGCCTATCCCACCCCAAGAGTATACACCTTCTCTGTCACCTAGACAGTCCTTCGGCTGCTAACCTCCCTTGCCTTGTGCTTTAGCAACAAGTCGGACCGGAAATCTCCGAGCGCTATAGCAGCTACAGGGTTCCTTCCATGAGCTCTCTACTTCCTCTGCGCACTCTCTCACCTAGAGAGAGTCGTTCACATGCTTAGTAAAACCTGCCTCTTCAATAAAAATCACCTCCCTCACCTGGAGAGAGGTTACACATAGGCTCAACATGAACTTACACTAGTCAGCAAGCCATGCACAGTCCAACAATGGGTGGCCACAACAGTCAATTGGGTATATAGTCACGGGCTTCGCAAACAGGTGACAGTCACATACTTCAACCCAACAAGATCAGAAATCACATAATAGACTCACGGTTATGGATTTCTCAAGGATGCATGACCAACAATCCATGCAGGGGTCGACACAGGCTCGACGGTTCAGAACATAGGGTGTACCAGCTTTCCCAGGAATCAACAAAGACCTTTTCCCTAGTTTTAGAATTGCATGAGGGTATCTTGTAGAGGTCAGATGGGACTCACATTGAGACAGTCGACGGTAGAATGGAGGAGGAACCACCAACATGGCTCATCTCAACCATTTTATTTGCATGTGCCTAGGTTGACACTTGTCACCCATGCAACTGCATGCGTTCCTTCAACATGCATTCCTTCCATTTGGAAGTTGCTTGTCCTTCCAAAATAACTTAGGATAAAACATATTATTCACATGTCTTTTGGAATAATATTAAAATATTATTCCCTAAGGATTGAAGCCCCTAGGCTTATCCCTTAGTCTCAACACTTAGTTCCTTTTCCCACCTTCTAGCCCCTAATCCCTTGCCCACTCTGTGGAAGCTTAGTCCCCCATCAGTCATTCATCATGGTCGGTCTGCACGCAGCGGTGTTTATAATTTTATTAATGTTTTGCATAGATACATGTACAAAATCAGGCTCTTGGCGTTCAACACTTAGGCTCTCTGGCCTAATAATCACATAATCCCACCAACTTATATTAACTTGGCTCAGCAGCCTATAAAACATAATTACAATTCATTTCATAAACATGATTTACGACAGGGCTCAGCCTTGGGGACATTACAATCCTTGTTGTAGGAAAATCTCCCTGCGGACAGGTAGATTGCCTCAAAGAGCTAGACTCTTAACTCTAAGATAGAAAGTGCTTAACGTGGAAACTGAATTCCTTTCAGATCCATACAAACTAATGCATGAGAAGGAAGGAGAATAGAAGTACCTCTTTATCGACGTTTGTCCCTGCACGCTCCAAGTCGAGCTCCAAACTCTCGCTCCTCGCTGAGTCCTGTGGACAAACAAAGTACGACCACTTCCTATTCTATTGATATTAGCTTGAAAACAGATCTATCTATCAATGATAAGTTCATGTAAGATCAAACACAAACTAGAAAGAAATAGGCCAAGCGTGTCATATTAATGAGAATAACGACAGTTGTACTTACAATCGTAGATGCGAATGCGACATCTTCGTCAAGTCCCCTTCGTCTAACCCTTGCTCGGAAGATCCATGACCTGGATGATAGCATCTTCACTGATCACTCTCCTTTAACTGACTGTGTGTTTCCTATGAGATCATAGGTTTCATTCTAGCAATTCTTCCTTCTTTTCACCATCATAGAGCCTTCTTATATAGGATAAGAGAAGCTTAACCGCTTGAGTTATCTTTAGAACAAGTTGAGGAATTCCCTCCTTGGATCAGGGATCTCTTGATGGAACCAAGAATTCGAATGCAACTGCCTTCCAAACTTGAAAGATCCTCCCCTTATTCTCCTCAACGGGCCAAATCAAATGTTTGAGGTGTTTCAAGTGTCCTTCTCATGTCATTATAGGCACGAATAGGCATCATGGCAGTATGCTTCCCTGACACTTGCGACACTTGTGAGAAAAAAGTGACACTTGCGACACTTTTAATGAAGACACTTGCGACACTATCAAAGTGAGTATTTTTGATGTGTAACAATCCCCCTCCCTTATTTTTGCACTATCCTCAGTTCAACTTTCACACAGCATCAACAAGATTTCCAAAATCTTCAAAAGTATGCAGGTTTTACGCCCGTATAGTGTCCTCATTCTCCCATGTCACATCCTCAAGACCGTACCAGGTCCACTGGACCTTTAAAAGCTCAATAGCTCAATTTTGGAGTTGTTTTATTTTCCTATCCAATATGCGCACACAATGCACTTTCAGAACACCTTTTGGTTCCACCTAAATCATATTCCAATCAATTACATGATTAACATCAGGTATATATATTTCTTAAGCAATGAAATATGAGACACCTTAGGTACAGTAAGGGATGTGGTAATGTAATCATATATGTAATGTATATATATGTATATACAACCAAATTTAATAACATTAAAACTGTATACAACATACACAACATACAATAAATAGATAATTGTACTTATCTTTTGAGTGAGAAGACCTTCCACCCCAGACCAGGGCTATGACTCCATCGGGGAAATGGCTTCCCAAGATAGCCATGGTCCACAATCCTTATCTACATGGTCTAGGCCAAGGTACCAGACCTCAGCAACACTCCAACCATTCAAACCTTGGCAGTGCTCTAACCAACGGTCTCTCATTCCCCACATGCCTGTCCCACCCGAGAGTATACACCTTCACAAGCACAGTCCATCGGTGCTACACCTCCCTTTCCTTGGGCTTCAACAACAAGACGGACTAGAAGTCTTAGAGCACCATGGTTCCAGGAGATCCAACTACCCTCTAAGGTTTCCAAGCAACATCTTCCTGAGATACTCTTTGTAGCTAACATTTAACTTTTATCAACATCATCTCATCTACATCAACCACATTCAGTTATCTTGAGAGAACATAAAGGAATTCATTTAGGAATTCCAATTAGTTCGAAAGGAAATTCAACTTTTATTCCCAAAACATGACATTCTATTTCATGATTCATCTTCGTTGTTGCCACATTATGAATGCAACCATCCTTGTGATTTTCCACAGGCATCAAAATGCATACAATTTTCCTGCAAGACTTCATCTTGCATAATGCCAACAAATTTTCAGTATTTTATGTACATCATAATTCAACATGTACAACATCTTATGCAATAATATTAGAATTTCTTGCACCTTCCAATTCAATCACAATTACCAAACAACTTGACCAAATAGAATGACTCATGATTCTATGCATATGCATGTTCATAATTAACAATAGTAAGTTCATTATTTCAATTTTCTGAACATAAAATTCTATGTAGTCTCTATTCCTGTGACTACCTGGCTTGTAACTTTCCTGTTGCAATGTTTAAGATTTCATTAAATGTTCTCAACTTCAGGGGTTAGCAACATTTCAGCCATTAGTATAATTATTTCCATGCAATAATATATATGCACATACTTACAAAACATATTCAACGATTGCATTTAGTATACAATTCTGTCACTCATTATGCATGAATGCAATTCTCAATGCATTCTTATTCAGTGCACCTTGCATTCAATTACATAATGCTCTCTATCTCAGTCATGTATCTCACCATCCATGAGTTGGAATTCTGGCCAATGTGTTGCCACATTCTCCATACCTTGTCATATTCAACCAAGTCTTGGTCTCATACATGACTAGCTTACTGGCATTTATTCCAACAACCAGTTTTTATCTTTAATTCTTTGTTTATTGCCCCATAACCAAATTAACATGAAATTCTACTATGTCAATGTGTGCATTCAGAAGCTAAAAATATTTGAATTAATACAGGCCTACAACCTTTACCACATCCAGTGGTATGCATTCAATCATATAATCATGTGATTTTTTTTAACATATCTCTGGCTGAGGAAATTCCTACTAAAATTTCCTTTCAACAATTATGCAAAAAGAGTGATAAAAACTCATACCTGCATGGATACCATTAAAAATTATACTACCTGAATATCTGATAGTAGTAGAAGCTTTCATGCTTCTTTTATCAAACTTATAACCAATACTTCAGCTCTGACGCAAACCTCCGACCGTCGAGCCAAGATCCGCACAGGATCGTTCTAAATTCTCCTTGAGCCGAAGTGACTCCTTTGATTCCCTGCTGGAACCTACAATGAATCCGATCCACAGGTCCTTCATGAAAACCCACCCTGTGTAACTTGATTCTAGGCACGAGCCTCACATTTCCATGCAACCACGACCTTACCTTAGCACAAGCACCTTTCACAACTATTGAGTTAGTGAGTTGAAGACCCTCGACTCCTCTTTCTCCAGATGTCGATACCCAAGATGTGATATGGGTATGTCTCCTCTTTTTTAATTCATTCCACACATAACCACCGGCTAGGGCTAAGTTCTAGCACTACTCACCACTCATGACTTCGCAAGTTGGAGTGTTGAGCCCCCGTGCTCCTCCTTTGCGAATCCCTGAGACACGAAAGTCAGCGATGAATTGACTCCTTTCCAGGCGACATGTGTCTAGCACCTATCATCCACTTTACCTTTCTCTGGGCACTTTTTTTTATGCCACCTGTCAACCACACGGTCCCCACCTAATGGATGTGCCATGTCTTCTATGAGCCCTCAACGCTTGGCACTTCGTGACCTCGTAGTCAAAAAAAAATTCTTTCAACCCTCAAACCCCTGATACATGATACCACGCGGAGGTTCTAATCCAACAGTTCTCCTGTGGCTTAGATCCAACGGTTTGGATCTGCTTCCCTACTCCTCTCAACTTGGGACTTCATGGAACCAAGAATTTGGTCTTCCCTCCGAACTCATGAACCTTGAATTCATGATTTCTTGAATGAGATCAATGGCTGTCGTTGACCCCGATCTGATGGTCACTATCCTTTCTGAGCTTTAGAGTATCGGAAGATACTCAACCTTAATCCCCTTGCTGCTCTGCAAGATCCAATGACTCTTGCAACTTCGACACTTCCTCCACAAAGTGTGTCCACCATTCATAGGGATCCTCTCCTTTGTGACCTCCCAGAGGTTAAACTTCGTGTGCCTTCCTCTGGATCCGATGACTATCGGTTCTTTGCACTAGATTTAACAACCCAGATCTCTTCCTCTCCAATTGATCTAATGACAACTATTCTCCCTCCTAAGATTTAGAACTTATTCCTTTGCCTTGGAATATTTTCTGATGTTTCAAAGGCCTCGACCTTCGCTTCCCCTGTGAGCTCAATTCCTTTGAATCTCACCTGTGTTATAGGAATGTTGTCCCTTTTGTGCTTTGTTGACTGTGAAACCTCGAAGGGTTTCTCGAACTCCTGCTCCTCTTTGTAGTTACTCTCTACACAACAACACTATCCTTCTTGAGCTTCAAAACTTGAGCGTCTAAGGGATTCAACCCTTACCTTCTCCTTCAAATGGAGATTGGTGCCCTCTGGCAACTTCTTTCTCAAGAATGATTTCCTGAGCCTACAGAGTGTTCAGTAACCCTGTGAGTGTCTTCCTGTGACACTTCTCCTATCTCAGAACTTGAAAGAGTTCCTTTTGTGCACACTTGCACCAACTTGATGCCCTTCCTGGCAAAGTTCTCCAGAATTCTCAGTGACTCTATCTTCTCACTGAACTCAAAATAGAGTTCTCCTCAATGCATCCTATGAATTTAATTAATTCCCTCTTGGCAGAGTCTCACAGAATTCTCAGAAATTTTGTCTTCCTTCTCAACACTTCTCCTTCCTCTGATCTTAGAATAGAGTTCTTCTGTGCACTCTATGCACTTTCTCAATGCCCTCCTGGCAGAGCTTCCACAGAACCCTCAATGATTTTGTTTTCTCGGTGCTTTCCTCTACACGGTCTTACCTCTAAGGATTCCAACCGTCTGTTTAGGTTCTCAATGACTTCTTTCCAAATATCTTGGCGTCAATTCTTTTGGACCTGACTTCCTCCCTAACTTGAAGGATTTTGAATATTTCGAAGGCTTCGATGGTGTTTTCCAAAAGAATTTCTGGTGCCCTCCTGGCACCCTCTACACTCATCTCCTGGAGTCTTTCGAACTTAAAACAAGTTCCCTCTATAAGAACTCCTTGCACTGGATATGCACACTCTACATACAAAATTTCTACGCTATCTCTTTTGAGCTTCATTTTCTAAACTAGCAGCATTATGTGTCTCTTCCATTTCTTTGCACTTTGTGGCAATTCAAATCAGTTCTAGCACTCGTCAACCTTTTTCAATACAAATGCGCATACGACTAGAATTTGTCAAGCCTTCGTTTCTTGACAATTCCTTCATCATTCATAAACAATCCAATTTAAGAAAATGTTTCAATTTCATGAATTTTCCGAGCTCTGCTCGACTCTGCAATTTTTGGGACTTTGGGACTTCAGGTTTTGGGGTTTTGGTCCACCAGAATCCAACAGTTAAATCCTCGACGGTTCTTTTGTCTTAAAAAATTTTGGGATTTCAGCACTTCAGTTTTCGGGTCTTCGGTACCTGGGAGTTCACGATGCAGTGACTCCCAACTTCTTGTCACTACAATCCCCAAATTCTGAAAATTCTATTTCCTTTACCCTATAGGTCCACAGAGCACAACTGTCTCCCACATCCACAGTGGCAAGTGGCACACTCAGGAGGGTCCACGTCACCTATGGTGATGTCATCGGGTCCCACCCCTCTCACTTTTCTTCTCGACCTACTAGCACATGATACACATCCATGTGACCATGTCCCTTCCAAGTGAAATCCAACGGTTAGACCTCTCTCATATCTATGGTGCAGATCCTTTC
This sequence comes from Picea engelmannii, assembly GCA_009831015.1. NCBI lineage: Eukaryota > Viridiplantae > Streptophyta > Pinopsida > Pinales > Pinaceae > Picea > Picea engelmannii. The sequence continues at coordinate 214,044 of ML778376.1, read as the reverse complement.
ATCGTTTCAAGATTTCAGGGTTTCGAGTTTTTGGTAACTGGGAGTTCGTGACTTGCGACAACGAGGGATCTTTCCCTTTGGTTTCCCGGATGTCAAAATGCCGACCGACAACCATGTGTCCCTCCGATAGACAATCCTCATGATTTTGGGATTTCACGTACTGCGATATACACACTCCTATGCAACTCCAAAGGTTTTTAAACCTTCTGCACGTTCTCGAGATTTGACGGTCATGAGGGTTTTCCTTTCCTCCCAAACAAATCCTAAGGCTCCAACACTTCTGGTGTGGAGTTATCTCTATCCCTGTGTCCATATACCACACTGACTGCAATTTTATACCACTGCTACACCTCCTGAGCTTGGTAACATGGACAAGTAACTCCTTGACACTCAGGAGTAGTCAAAGGTCCGAAATTGGTCCTCTAGACACAATTTCACCTCAAACCCTAGGTCCAAAGACCACTCAACTGGCCCATATAGTATCAGTGTTGAAACCTTGACTCTCATACCATTATGTAACTCTCTTTCATACTATAACGCTCCCCCAACCATCATCCAACCCACTGGCTGGGCAGACGCTACAGTGCGGAACAACATCATTCTCATACTTGACTCTCTATATAAGACATGCATTTAAGAAAATGAAACACATTCGACTCAAAGTAAGCATAAGAATTACTACTAACACAAATATTCCCTGGCATTAACAATAATTCATCTGAACAATAGAATACATGATAAAACCTAAGCATCACAGGCATGCAAAACATAACATTTAACATAAGATGATACTTATCTTTGAAACTGTGGTAATTCCACCAACCATGTGCATACCTTACACAAACCTCCCAGCCTTAGACCATGTTTCTCATCAAGCTCAGTAGTGGGTCACCCCCAAGCTGGGACTAAGCTCCACCCCAAGGAAAGGAATCCTAGGCCAGGCTGAGGTTACAGGGAAAACAACACAAAACAACTAGAATGATTCTTCCTAGGATGCCTTCTTACTCCCACTACTCACGGACTCTCATTCCCCACATGCCTGTCCCACCCCAAGAGTATACACCTTCTCTGTCACCTATACAGTTCTTCGGCTACTAACCTCCCTTTCCTTGGGCTTCAGCAACAGGCCAGACCGGAAATCTCCGAGCTCTATGGTAGCTACAATGTTCCTTCCAGGAGCTCTCTCCTTCCTCTGCACACTCTCTCACCTGGAGAGAGTCGCTCATAGGCTTAGTAAAACTTGCCTCTTCAATAAAAATCACCTCCCTCACCTAGAGAGAAGTTACACACAGGCTCAACACGAACTTACACTGGTCAACAAGCCACACACATTCCAGCACTGCATGGCCACAACAGTCAACTAGGTATACAGTCACGGGCTTCCCAAATAGGTGACAGTCACATACTTCAACCGAACTAGATCATAAATCATGAAATAGACTCACAGTTATGGTTTTCTTAAGGATGCATGACCAACAATCCATGCAGGGGTCGACACAGGCTCGACGGTTCAGAACAGAGGGTGTATCGACTTTCCCAAGAATCAACACAGACCTTTTCCCTGGCTTTATAATTGCATGAGGGTATCTTTCAAAGGTCATATGGGACTCAGGTTCAGACGGTCAATGATGGAATGGAGGAGTAACCCCCAACACGACTCATCTCAGCCATTTTATTTGCATGCATCTGGGTTGACGCTTGTCACCCATGCAACTGCATGTGTTTCTTCCATTTGGAAGTTGCTTGTCCTTCCAAAAGAACTTAGGGTAAAACATATTATTCACATGTCTTTTGGAATAATATTAAAATATTATTCCCTAAGGACTTAAGCCCATAGGATTATCCCCTAGGCTCAACACTTAGTCCCTTTTCCCACCTTCCAGCCCCTAATCCCTTGCCCACTCTGTGGAAGCTTAGTCCCCCATCACTCATTCATCGTGTTCAGTTTGCACGTAGTGGTGTTTATAATTTTATTAATGTTTTCATAGATACATGTACAAAATCAAGCTCTTGGCCTTCAACACTTAGGATCTCTAGCCTAATAATCACATAAGCCCACCAACTTATATTAACTTGGCTCACCATCCTATAAAACATAATTACAATTCATTTCATAAACATGATTTACAACAGGTCTCGGCCTTGGGGACATTATAGGTTTCCTTCCTATCTAGTATGTATTGAGGTTCTGATAGGAATTCTCCCTCTGGCTCCACCTAGATCACAGAAAAATCAATCATGTGATTAGAATCATGTACGTATTTCTTATATAATAAAACATGGAAAAAATTATGTGCCTTTACTGTGGGAGGGAGTGCTAGCCTATAGGATACAGTTCTGTTGGCATAGGGGCAGACCCAGGGTTCACTCCAAGAGCTCACAAACAAGCCCTAGCTACTGGCCCTTTCGGTAACACCTACTAAGAAGATGCAGTCTCACCCGAAGCAGCTAAGAGGGGGGTTGCAGGACAAATATGTCTACAACCAGAGGAATATCAAGTGGAACTAATACAACAATAATGTAGCATTCATTTGTCACTTATCAGCTAGATCTACTCTGTGCATCTATAGATCTGATCTAACACAATAATGCAAATGACAGCATAACAATGACATGAATCCAGGCATCAATCACACATACAACACAAAATGTACGTGGTTCACCCTCTCTCTAGGGCTACATCCACATAATTGTGCTTATGATATATTAATATAAATCTTACAGTTCTGATCTGCGCTCTGGCCATTATATCCTCTCTCTTCTTCTCTCTTTCTCTCCCCTTCTTGCGCACCCAGTTGTAGGATCTGATCTTCACAACTAGTTGAAGATCTTACAATACTAGAAGGGTCTCACTCTCAACACTTCTCTCTCTCACAATACAATAATTTCTCAATCAACCACACTCAATAGCAATACCCAATGCTACTACTAACATGACCTAGGTCCTCTCGACCTCTATTTATACATTACAGTCCCTCACCGACAACCTTAGGTTGAAACCTAGGTGTCAAAACCCTAATTACCCAAAAACCTAGGTCAACTTGACCCGCATTTTTTGGGCTTCTCCAGCCTGTCTTTCCTTCCTCATCCCATGGTGCTCCAAAGCATCCAATGGTGATTTTTTCTGCTTGTTGAGTTGTCCATGATTATTTTCTTTTACTGATCTGTCATCCCTGATCTCCTCATCCAACGAATTTCTTTTTCGTACTTCGCTCCAACGTTTCTTCTCTTTTGCTTACTTTGACCCAGTAACAATCAGTGTGTTTCCAGTGTAGTTCTTCTTTTACCTTTTCTTCCTTGATCTTCACTTCCTTCCATAACCAGGGGAAAACAGGCCCCCAACACTCACCTGTGACTCATCCCGAGGCACTTCAGTTTTGATCCTTCTATGTCACTTCGACTTTGGACTACGGAGTGCATCCTTTTCTTTGTGTTCCATGTCTCCTTCCCTTCCTTGTATAGACTGTCTTTTCTATGTCTAGTACCCAGTTTCAACTGCACCTAGTACCTGGACCCTTTTCTCCTTGCTTTTACTGAGAACTGTAAGCCAGCTGGTTATCATAGTACAACTTTAGTCGATTCCCATTTACTAATCCCTCTTTCCATTCTCCCTTCAATGTCTTTAGTTATGCAACTCCTCCTTCTGTAACATAGGTGATCTCATATGGTTTGAGCCAATGCATTCTGAACTTCCCTGGATGTTTTATGAATTTACTGTTATACACCAGTACTAAATCACCTTGCTTAAACACCTTCTTCTTGATGTGTCTGTCATGATAGGCCTTATCTCTTCCCTTCTGTACCCGCTGATGGAATCCTGCAATAAATCTGTCTTCTTCTAGTTCAACCAGCTATGAAAGCCTCTCACAAACAATGCCATTATCATCCATGTCTGTAAATGCAACAATTCTTAATCTTGGTACCAAGTACTCCATCGAGACAACAACTTCAAGACCATAAACCAACTTGAAAGGGGTTTTCATTGTTAATTTCTTGCAAGTGGTTCTATAATTCCATAGTACTGTTGGTACTCTTAAATCCCAGTCATCCCTATTCACACTACAAATCTTTGTCAATGATGTCTCCAACATTTTTTTGAATGCTTCAACCATTTCGTTTGCTTGTGGATGGTAAAGTGTACTCTTCTAATGGCGGACTACAAATTCTTCAGTCATGGATTCAACTATCTTGTGGATGAAATGAGTGCCTTGATCACTCATAAGGGTCTTAGGGCATCCAAACCTAGTTATTATGTCATCAAATATAAAATTCACAGCTATAGTTGCACTACAGTCCTTGAATGCTCTTGCTTCGGCCCATCTAGTCAGGTATTTTGTCGCAGTGATAATACACCTTGCTCCTGTGCACTTTCCTGGTGGGTTTATAGGTCCCATGAAGTCAATGGACCATTTTTCAAATGCTTGTAGGGTCATCTATGGGGATAGTGGCATTTCGTCTCTTCTGGATGGTTTTCCAACTCTCTGGCATATATCACAAGCTCTAGTATACTCTTTAGCATTTCTGTGTAAAGTAGGCCACCAAAGGCCAACTCCCAGAACCTTTTGCGCAGTTGCTTTGCCTGCGTAATGTCCTCCTACAATGCCTTCATGAGCTTCTGTGAGGATCAATGGGCGCTCTTCTTCCATCACACATATTCTTAGTATCTCGTTAGGTCCCATCTTATATAGATGAACAAATATCAGTGAAAAGTTTGCAGTGCGCATCACTAGCTGTTTCTTCTAGAAAATTATATACTCACTTGGATCCATTCCTGTTGATCGGAATTGGAATATGTCTATGAAGTGTTCATCTGAGTTCCTAATGGTGAGAAACTATGCATCCAATAGTGTATCCTCTAGACTGGTGGGTTCTTCACCATGTTCCAACCTCGATAGGTGGTCAGGTCCCTTGTTCATTCTTCCTCGCTTAACTATGATCTCAAAATCATATTCTTGAAACAAGAGAAGCCATATGCATATTATCCCCCCCAACATTGTCTTGTCGACCAGGTACTTCTCCATAGAGTGATCAATAAACATTTTAAAGTGTCCTCCCAACAAGTAGTGGCGGAATTTCTGTAATGCATACACCATGGCTAATCCTTCTCTCTCTCTAGTGGTGTAATTAATTTTAGTTGTGGATAGATTTATGCTAGAAAATGCTAATGGATGATCAATGTCCCCTTCTCCAGGTTGTGCTAGTACTTCTCCTAATGTAATGGAAGATGCATCAACATGCACATGAAATTCCTTGCTCCAATATGGAAAGACCAGAATAGGCGTAGTCACCATCTTTTGTTTCAATGTGTCACAGCTCTGCTGACATTCTTCTGTCCAAACAAACTCAAAATATTTCTTTAATAACTTCTCCATGAGTGTAGTAATCTAAGAATATCCTTTGATAAATTTTCTATAATAGCCAGTATGTCCTAGCACAGTGCGCAGTTGTTTGACTGAGGTAGGAGGTGGCACATCAACTATAATTGCAATTTTGGATGTGTCCACAAACAATCCTTGCTTGCATACAATATGATCTAATAATACTCCAAATGGTGAGAAGAAGATGCACTTCTTCAAATTCTAAGCAATTTGAAATTTCCTTCATGTATCCAACATTAGCCTTAGACATTCAATATGGTTTTTCAGCAAACTAAAAACAATCCAGTCATCAAAATAGGCTTCTAAGAACTTATGCAAAAATTCTTTGAACGCTTCGACCACCACCCTAGAAAAGATAGCTGGGGCATTCTTCAGTCCAAATGGCATGACTATGTATTGGTAGGATCCCCATTCTGTGGAAAATGTGGTATTGTGGTGATCCTCTTTGGAAATCCGGATCTGATGATATCCTGAAAACCCATTTGTAAAAGAATATACCTCCTGGCCTCCCACATTGTCTAATACTTCATCGATGAATGGTGTAGGGAAGGGGTCATGAAAATAGGCATCGTTCATATTTATAAGGTCCACACATATTCTTATCTCGTCTGTCTTCTTTTATTGTACTACCATAGGGCTGTTCCACTTCGACTCTTCAACAGGTTCAATAATGCCTTCTTCCAGCATTCTGTCGAGCTCAATCTTCACTTTTTCCTTATATTTTGGGTTCAATCTGTAGGGTGTTTTCTTGACTAGATTCACATCTGGTTTCAAATATATTCTCATCTCTCCCATAGGTCCTTTGATACCCTTCATATCAGTGAACTTGGACGAGAACAAGTTCTGATACTCGTGCAGTAATTCTGTAATTTTTTCAATGGTAGCAACATCCCAGTAATCTCCGACATTGGCAATCTTTGGTGTCTCCTCTATCCCAATATTGAATTTCTTTATCTTTATCGGATGTCCAATGAATGGAAATTCAACTCCTGATCCTTCCACATCCCTGTGGCCTTTTGTCTTAGCAATGTTTACCTTCCTCGGATCATCATCTTCGTCGGCATTAATGTTGTAACATCCTTGTAATTTCTGGAATGGAGTAGTCCATTCATCCTCTTCTTGCTCCAAAGGGAGGATAGATGCCTCCTTAAATAATTTCTTCCTCACAATATTTAATGCTTGATCTACTGAAGGAAGTTCACTTTCAAACAAAAAGGTGGTCAGAAAATTCTGAAGCATACCTTCCCAATCTACAGTGATAAGGCTCAGCTCCGCTTGAAGGTACCAGTTAATACGAGTTGTGTCTAGCATGTTAATGAATCTGTGTACCCATTGTTCTCAAGGAATGTCACTCCAGGCCTCTTCCTAGCTTCATACATGGTCCTTTGGGCATCTTTGACCTGTGTACCTCACTTCGCAGCTTCCAACTTATGCTGAAACCACGTTGTCATCAAGGTTCGACATTGTGTCTAGCCTGTGATATTGCTTTTATGTGTCTCCCACCATCTTGCTGGTGTAGATTTCAGGGCCTCGTCCATAGCCAATAACCTCTGTTGTGCTGGTACAATTGATTCAAAGTCCATCAAGAAGGATTCTAAAGGATGCAGACCATCAAAGGTAGGTAAGTTACTTATTGTTGTACCAATCCAGTGAAATTCTCTGGTCAGTGGAGCACATCTCCTTGTGGATACTCCATACATCTAGTTCTGCCAGTTCTCCAACACTTCTTCTAAATCTGATGAACACGTGTTGTCACTTCTCCATCTTAGATTCCCATCGACAGTAGGGTTGATATAATCTTGTTGTCTGGCTGTTAATTTATAGGTGTTTTCCAGCTCATATGCATAGTCTTCTTCTCTGATGGGATTTGTATATCGCGGACCTTCATCTGGATCTAAGGGTACAATGAACCTAAGGCCATCCCCTTCAAATGTCATGCGTATTTTATTTAAATTGACCACAGTATAATTGTTGAAGGCCCAATCAATTCCTAGTAATGCAAGGTAAGGGCAACTATCATCAACAATTTAAATTACCTCAAAGTTTGCAATGGTTCTAACTCCGTTGATGTCCACAGGGACATGCTCCAATTGTCTAAATGGGCTGACATCTTGTTGATTAGCCATGCAAATCCTGATAGGGGAATACATCAGCTTGGGTTTTCCCATCAGTGCCCAAGTTTTCTTCGTCATGATGCTGACCTCCGACCCTAAGTCGAGGACCCCATAGTCTATATCATACTCTTCTATTTGAGCATTCAAATGTAATTCTTTGTTGGTTCTTCTCTTCTTACTAATCTGGTGTACTGCCCTGTTCAGCAAGGGGTCTACCTTTTCAAGCGCATACTACCTGATTAGGTTCTGTAACTCTTGTACAACTTTCTCATCCTGAATTAATTTAAGACAAGTGTACAAAAATTTGATGAGCGTACTTACCTCTTTTCCTTCTTTATGTGCATTCGATTGATTAAATTCCTGAGGCATTCCGTACTCTTTTACTTTTGGTTGCATTCTAGATGAGGACCCTTGGTTCCTCTTGAATTCCCGTCTTTCTTTCTCAAAGATTCATATTTCTTTCTTTGCATCAAAAGCGTGAGTCTTGTCCTCAGCTTTCCTGATACCTAAATCTTCTGTGATATTTCTTTGGGTTGTTCTATCCTCTCCTGTAGCAGCACCTCCTCGAGTAATAACATTGACTCTAGGGTCAGTTCCACGAGGTTTAATATATATCAGTTGTACTTATGGGTTCTGATGGGGTCCTCGTCTTTTTTGAAGCTTATCCAGTAGCACAGGGCATTCCTCTATGACATGCTCGAAGGAGTTACAATAACTGCAAGTTGTTCAAGGATTATGAAAATCCCTTGCTAAGTGTCCTGGCTGTGCACAGTTATAACAGATTATTTGTCCTCAGCCTCAACCCATACCTCCTCCTCTATATCCACCACAAGGATTGAAGTTTCCTCTCTCTGGAGAGTTGTACTGCAGAGTGTTTCCTTCTTGCTGTACTTCTCCTTGAATCTTGTATATTTCCCTCGACCTCTCATGCATGAGATCGTAAGCTATACAATCTCGATCATCGTGCCCCATTGATTTAAAGAATGTGAAATACAAGTTTGTGGGTGTATGAACATACTTCTTCATGTAATAGCACTCACCTGGGCGATGTCTATTTCTGCACACATTACACCAGGGAAGGTTAACTTTCTTCAAGGGGCTCGACACTCCTGAGGACAAATACTCTTGAAATAAGGGACAATGTTCCTTATCATGACCTTCTGATCTGCATATTACACACCAGACATCTTCCCTTTTGTCTTTTCCCTTATCTTTATTGATATCCTCGACCTGTAAATACAAATTGGTTAGCTAACTCAAGATCTGGCTCATGCCTAAGCTTGATTCTCCCATAGGTGTTGATTCAAGCTTCATGGAAATTTCTAAATCTTTTGCCTGTGATGCAATCTTATGCTGCATCAGAGGGACTCTGATGTGTGGTAACAGTGAAATGATGAACCATTCTTTGTTTTGTTCATCGGGGATCTGAAAAGTTAATTGGCCTGTTAGGGTCTTGAATCTTTGGTCGAACTCCCAAACAGGTTCTGCTACCTTTTGTTTGATCTCTTTTAGCTCTGTAATACATTGTGACTTGGACTTAGGTTTCTTAAACTCTACAATCAGTGCATTCTTGATCTCATTCAGTGGCTTAGGCTATGCCAGTCCTTGGACAAGTTTCATGTACCAGCTCAGTGCACGGTCCTTTAGTGTAGTGTTGAATTGGGTTCTCTTGATGGCTTCATCGATGATACTTTTAATATTCCATATGGCTTCACATAGAAACCAATGATGATCTAGATCTTCAGATCCATCTCCTCTAAAGATAGGGTGCCTCATTTCATATGCCATAGAGCTGACTAGGATTCTTGTCTGAGTAGATGTTGAGCTACCAGTAACAATTATCTAAGGACTCTGGTGGTTCTGACTATTCTGACTGCTAGGTACTATTGAGCCAATAGGAGGATTAATGTTACTTACTTTAGTAGTCCACACAGTTCTTGAGGTTTTTATCTCACTTTGGAAAAGTTCTTCAACTTCCCCTTGTTCTATTCTGGTGGGCTCTTAATGTTCTTTTTTGGTTAGATCTACCTCTTCTCCACTGTAGAAACCCTCTTCTCCGTAGTTTTTCTTAAACAATTTCTCAAGGTGAACCCCTCGGAATACTTTCCCACTGCGTGTATGTCCTACTTCTATGTCGATGTTGCTGTCCAAGTTCTTGAAAATTATCCTTTTCAGGCCTGAATAATCTACTGTATCTTCAAGATGTGGTTTTCATGCAAGAGAATATTGATTCTCAGCTTCAGAAAGTGAAAAAAGTTTCCTCTCGGTCCTTTGAAAAAGTATCTCTCGGCTTGGCTATACGATTTTGTTCTGTCAACAACAAAATTGGTGATATACCCTCCAATTTTACTATCAAATGAATGATATACTTTTCTAGATACAGTGTTGTCAACTCTCTTGACCTTCTCGATCAGTTCCAGTGTCCAAACCCTAGGAGGTCTAGATATGATCTCGAACTGGGTATCAACTAACCTAGCCAACCACTCAAACAACTCCTGGTGGATTCCTCCAAAGAGGATCTCGTGAATGTTGGTGAAGATGTATCTTTGTAGCCAATCTTTAGTACTCAGTTTAGGGTTCCTGTTCCGGGCTTCAGTGACATCCCTCTCTTGATCCTCTATCCACTTTTGAATCTCGGTCTTTGATGGGAACCACCTTGACATTCCCTTAAAAATATTTTAGTCCCGACAACGAAACCATTTGTTGGCAAAGGGGCAGACCCGGGGTTCACTCCAAGAGAACACCAACAAGCCCTAGCTACTGGCCCTTTCGGAAAAACCTATGAGGAAGATGCAGTCTCACCCGAAGCAACTAAGAGGGGGGTTGTAGGACAGAGATGTCTACAACTAGGGGAATATCAAGTGGAACTAATACAACATTAATGTAGCATTCATGTGTCACTTATCATATAGATCTACTCTGCACAACTATAGATATGATATAACACAATGATGCAAATGACAGTATAACAATGACAAGAGTCCATGCATCAATCACACATACAAAACAAAATGTACGTGGTTCACCCTCTCTCTAGGGCTACATTCACAGAACTGTGCTTATGATATATTAAGATAAAGCTTACAATTCTGATCTGCGCTCTAGCCAACAGATCCTCTCTCTTCTTCTCTCCCCTTCCTGTGCACCTAGCTGCAGGATCTGATCTTTGCACCTAGCTGAAGATCTTACAATACTAGAAGGCTCTCACTCTCAACACTTCTCTCTCACAATACAATAATCTCTCAATCAACCACAATCAATAGAAATACCCAATGCTACTACCGACATGACCTAGTTCCTCTCAACCTCTATTTATACATTACAGTCCCTCACCGACAGCCCTAGGTTGAAACCTAGGTGTGAAAACCCTAATTACTCAAAACCCTAGGTGTTTAAAACCCTAGGTCAACTTGACCCGCGTTTTCCTGTCTTCGCCAGCCTGTCTTTCCTTCCTCGTTACACGGTGCTCCAAAGCATCCAATGGATTTTTTTTCCGTACTTCGCTTCAGCTTTTCTGCTCTTTTTCTTACTTCGACCCAGTGGCAGTCACTATGTTTCCCGCGTAGTTCTCGTTTTACCTTTTCTTCCTTGATATTCCCTTCCTTCCATAACCAAGGGCCAACAAGGTCCCACTCTATATAATACTTCAAAGGGTCCACATTATGGAGGTTCCATCTAGGCACAAGATCCCATTCTCAGGGAACTCTTTCTGGGCCTAACTATGAGATAGACATGGTCTCTTGTCTTGAACTCTCTGGAAGTTCTCTTTCTGTCGGCGTAGATCTTTTGTCTATCCTGAGAAATTTTTAGAATTTATTTTATCTGAATCACTTGTTTTTCCATTTGTTTCAACATGTCTGGTTCGATTGTAATTCTATCCACCTAATTATTCCAGCTAATTGGAATCTTGCAGTGTCTACCATAGAGGGCTTCAAAAGGTCTCATCTTCGGTGACTCTTGATAACCGTTGTTGTAGGAAAATTATACCAATGGTAGGTAGTCTTCCCACTTCTTAGGTTGATGCATTACATGCATCCTTAATATGTCTTCTAATATTTGGTTTACTCTTTTTGTTTTTCCATGATTTTGGGGGTGATAGGTTGTGCTAAACAACAATTTAGTCTCAAAACTAGCCATCAAGGATTTCCAAAATCTTGAAGTGAATTTTATATCCATGTCAGACATGATCTCCCTAGGAATGCCATGTAGTATGAATATCTCCTTCATGAATATGTTGGCAATATCTATTTCCTTGCAAGTTGATTTGACATGAACAAAGTGAGAAGAGTTTCTCAATTTGTCCACCACTACCATGATGGCATCATTTTGCTTGGTTGATTTTGGTAATCCGGTGATGAAATCCATGGAGATGGTTTCCCATTTCCATTCTGGAATTGGTAGAGTTTGTAACAACCCTAGTGGGTGCTGGTGTTCTTCCTTAACTTGTTGGCATTCTAGACACTTAGCTAGATAGTTAGCTATGTCCTTTTTCAATCCAGGCCAATAGAATTGTTTCCTAGTGGTCATGATCATTTTTTGATATCTTGGGTGACCACTATATGGTCTCTTGTGTAGTTCATCCATTATGAACCTTTTCAAGTTGTCACAACTTGGAATATACAATCTATTTTTGTAGGTCAGTAGGCCTTCATTAATCATCTAATAACCTTCATACTTTATCCCTGTGGGCTCTTTCTTTAGGTATGATGTCACAGTCTTGAAAAATGCATCCGTCTCTTGCACATTTCTGACCCTCTCGCTAACATCAGTTTTACAGGTGCTTACAACTGTTAGGTGGATCATTTTCACACTTCTGCTAAGGGCATAAACCACCCTATTTTACTTTCCTTTGATGTGTTTGATTTCAAAATCAAACTCACTAAGGAGATCACCTAGCTTTCTTGCCATTGATTTTTGGTTGATCAAACATGTGCCTCAACCCACAATGGTCTGTCATAAGTACAAACATCCTACCCAAAAGGTAATTCCTCCACATTTTTAAAGCATGCACAATGGCAGCCAACTCTAGATCATGGGTCACATAATTGATTTCATGCTCATTCAATTTTATGGATTCGTAGGAAATTACACGTCCTTCTTGAATAAGGACTCCTCCAAGTCCTTCCTTGTAGGCATCTATACACACAAGGAATTCATTACCAGGGTCTACAATCTTCAGCACAGGTGCATGGGTCAGAAGCTATTTCAGTTCCTAAAATCTTTCTTCACATTTTGATGTCCAAGTGAACTTAACCCCCTTTTTCTGGAGGGCAGTGATTGGAGAAACAATCTTGTAAAATCCTTTTATGAACCTTCTATAATATCCTTATAAACCCATAAAGGATTTGATATCATATACATCCTTTTGGTTAGGCCATTCCATAATAGATCTGATCTTTTCAGGGTCTACTGCCACCCCTTCTTTAGAAATAACATGGCCAAGTAATGCACTTGCTTATGGAAAAAGTCATACTTGCTAAACTTAACATAGGGCTGATTCTCTCTTAGTACTTGAAGTACAAGTCTAATATGTTATTCATTCTCCTCTCTATTCTTGGAGTAGATTAAGATATCATCAATGAAAACCAATACAAGTCTATCTAGAAATTTGCTGAGTACATTGTTCATCAAGCACATAAAAGTGGCGGGGGCATTGGTTAATCCAAATGGCACCACCACAAGTTCATAGTGACCATATCTGGTCATGAAGGTTTTTTTTTGGATGTATTCATCCTTGATTTAGACTTGATGGTATTCATACCTTAAGTCAATATTTGAGAAAATGGAAGCACCCCCTAATTGGTCAAACAAGTCATTGATTCTTGGTAAGGGGTACTTGTTATTTATGGTTGTATTATTGGGTTGTCTATAATCTATGCATAGTCGGAGTGTGCCATCTTTATTCTTCACAAAAAATACTAGTGCTCCACATGGAGACACACTAGGCTAGATGTATCCTTTGTCCATCATTTTCTATAGATGTAGCTTGAGCTCAACTAGCTCAAGTGTTCTCATCCTACAGGGTGTTCTAGACAGTGGCACTAATTCTGGTGCAAGTTCTATCGAGAATTCAATGTCTCTTCTCAGAGGTGGACCCGATACATCTTCTAGAAACACATATTTATACTCTCTTAATATGGGGTGGTCCTCTAGGTTTGGTTTGTCATCCTCAACAGATTCCAACATCTAATTTTCATATAAAGGACATCCCTTTCTGCAATACTTTTTCATTTGAAGGGTTGATATTCGTCTCACTGAGACATGCTTATGAATCCCTTGGAGGGTTATATTTCTGCCTTATTCATTTACACATTGTAAATTTTTATGGTAACAGTCCAACTTAGTTTTATAAGCAACCAACCAGTCCATACCAATCAACAAGTCATAAGATCCTAGGGGAAGTATGTTAAGGGTCGCTTGGGTGGGAAATCCATCCATAATGAATTGGCAAGCTGATTGACCTCTGCTACTTTTCTTTTGGTTCTAGTGACTAGTTGTAATAACCATGGCTTAACATGTCTAACTGGTTGTAGTTTACACTTATCAATAGTCTGAGGGGCCACATAACTCAAATTAGAACCAGGGTCAATTAAAATGGAAACTAAATGGTTGGCGATCATACCTTCCATCTCCACCACTGAAGCTTGGTGGTTGGCTTGTTTATTATCCAAGGCTGCATAAATCTGTGGCATGCTCCTAGCCACATCATTGAATGTGGTATCTTCTTGGACGTTGTATATTATCCTATTTTTCTGTTGTATGTGTGGACAATCTCTTAGCCGATGTTCTTCTCCACAACCCCAACATTTCAAGGGTTCTCGCTTTGGGTTATTGGTTTTTCCTTGGGTTGTTCCAAAAGGTTTGTTTCCACTATGGGTGGGTAAATTCTGCTGATACACACTTTTAGGAGGAAGGATCATCCTAGATTCCTTCCCATATTTATTAAATCTTGAGGATTTAAACCCCTTTTTCTTGAAGCCCGAGCTACTCTTCTTCTTCCAGTCCTTGCGAGTTTCTGTCCGACCTCTGAATTGTTCGTAGAAATACCTTGCCTTATGGATAGTATCTTCTAAGGTCTTTGGATCGTCAAAATCAATCCTATCCCAATAGGACTGAGGTAAACCAATAATAAATCGTTGCACTTTTACCTTTTCATCCTTTATGTAGGGTACATACCTTATCAAATCAAGGAGTTTATTGATATATTCCTCTATGTGATTTTTCCCAACTTGAGTTCATAGAAATCCTTAGTCTTCCCATCAAAGTATTTCTCTGACAAATACTTCTTCTCATGGATTCCTTTCACATTCCTATGATCTTCCCACCAAATGGAAGCCTTCCCATTTAGGTTGAATATGGCTATTTGAGCCTTCAAGTTTTCAGAGTAGTCGTGGACTTTGAAGTACTTATTTAAACCAAGAAACCAAAATTCTGCCTCTTCCCCTTTCTTAATTTCCCCATCGAAAGAGGGTGGTTTGGATTTATTGAATTCTTCAGGGTCACGAATTTTGGAAAGATTTCACTTCTTTCCTTCTGAGATTGTGAGCTAGTTTTTCTACTAGAATATCCCTCAGAGTTGTCAGTTTCCTTTCCAGAGGACTCTCTTGACGAGTGTCCCCTACCTCCAGAGTGGGCCTTCCTTGAGGTACTTCTCCCTGTGTGGTCACTTATGGGACCACGTTTTTGTATTTCAGGTGGACTTTGACTTCTCTTCGTATGTCGTCGATCCACATGACTGGTTGCAGATCCATGCTGCAGCTTCCTCTGTATGTCGGATAAGCTCTGCAACAAGACTGCATTAATTTCCATTTGTTTTTCTTTCTCCTTTATCAGTATCTCGTTGTCCGCATTGCAACTCTGTCATTTGGCCATGAGGCTCCTTACAATTTTAGCCAGATCCAGAGGGGTATCCACTGCCCTACTCTCGTCGGATTCTTTGTCTCTATTATGGGAGCCATCCCATAATTCATGGTGCATCACCATCCTTTATACTTGTTGTTTCCTGCGATTCACTGACTACTTGAATGCTGAAAAAACACTCACTGTTAGCCATCGATATATTAATTCATAAACAACACACAATTCATATTTCTTAAATACACACACAGAGTAGAAAACTTCATTCTTTTTTGCAGTAAAAGTTTAACCAGACTCTTTGAGGGAGAATTAAAAGAGGGTATCACCCTTAAAATTACTTTAAATAAGGTTCCTAAGCGACTCGTTCATGATCCCAATAAGGACAAGTGTTGAAAACATGCTCTGATACCAATTTGTAACACACCAGTGGTGGGGTGTCAATATTTTGTTCTTTTTAAGAAATCAAGACATCCATTCGGGGTCTCTATCCCATTGTGCTCTTCCAAAGATTTCTAGACACGGTCTCCATGCTCAGAACCATGCTTCGCGTTGGTAGATATACCTCTCCCAAGTTCCTTGGGTGTTCATTGGTCGAGGCCATGAGGCTTCCACATGGGTCTGACTCAATATGCTTCTCCTCGAGTTCTCTGATATCTCGGAACTTCCAACATTCTCAATTCTATGGTGGAAAACCATCCACCAATAAATCCAATGACTGGGCTTGGTCCTTGGCTAACTCACAGGTTAATGGGGAATTCGACATTCGGCCTTCAGATTTGAATTCCAAGGCTAGCCCCTTCCTTCCATCTACAATCACATATGACCGTGGGCTATGACCAGACACCATGACAACAGGCACCAAGACAACCCCCATGCGAATCTTTC
Organism: Picea engelmannii; assembly: GCA_009831015.1. Lineage (NCBI taxonomy): Eukaryota > Viridiplantae > Streptophyta > Pinopsida > Pinales > Pinaceae > Picea > Picea engelmannii. The sequence goes on along the minus strand of ML778376.1, from coordinate 197,810 downwards.
GGAGTGGAAAATATCTGGAGTTCATAATCCAATGTCGTGTGTCCTCAGAGAATTTGACGGCCCTGATTCACTTCAGGACTCTGATCTTCAACATTTCTTGAGTCTTCACACACAGAAACCTCCGAAGTGAAATCCTTATGGAGTGTCAGATCTTCTGACATGCATCCTCCTCTATTCAATGGTTATGATGAACTCCAACGCTTTGGCCTTCATGAGTTCTTGACCCATGCAATACCACTTTTCTTCCAGAGTTCCTTTTCTCCGAAGTGGCAGATCTTCTTCCACACATCCTCCTCTATTCAATGGTCACGATGAAATCCAACAGTTTGGCCTTTGGGAGTTTTGTACCCACACAATACCACTTTTCCTCCGGAGTGACTTTTCTTCGAAGTGGCAAATCTTCTTCCATGCCTCCTCCTCTATTGAACGGTCACTATGAACTCTAGTGCTTTGGCCTTCAGGATTTCTCTACCCTCCACTCTTTAACTCTTATGTAGTACTTCTGGTTCAAAGTGCAGGAGCTGGCAACACCTATCCTTACCAATCAACAACTTAGTTCTACTCCGCTACTTCAGGATTCGAGGATTTTCGAAGCACCACAGTTCATTTATTCCAGAGTGTCTCTTCTCCAGAGTTAACAATCTACTTCCACGTGCCTTCCTGTGCTAACAACTAGGATATAATACGACACTTCGGGTCCCTTTGGACTCTCTATGATACTACACCCCAAATACTCTAGAGTCCTGAAGTCCCAGACTTCCGGAGTTCCAGTCCCTTCACCAAACACTTTGGCTAGGTGTGCACGTACCAGGGGCTGACACGTAGATGGGTCAAGGGTGACATATGCACTCACCCAAAATGACACATGTCACATTCCAAAGGATATTTAGGGTAGGTTATGCGCATCAATCTAGGTAGCATGTGTCTCTTCAATATTAAATCCATGTCAGCATGGATGGCATCACTGCATCTCACCGCTCCGGTCTGATCATCTTTCAACATCCCTCAGATCTCACGGTCGAGATCCAGACAATACCAATTTGTTCACAGATCGACGGTTCACAGTGATTGCGGAACCCCAATGTGCTCTCTCTTTATTGGAGAGTTCAATCTCCGCAATCTGAAAAGTGCTCACCCGACTCTTTTTTGTATTGGTCGTTGATCCTCCACCTCGATGAGATCAATGACGTTGGTTGATTGTAGACCGTGAACTAGTACGTCCGTTGATTTCACCTTCGCACTCCACAATTATCCTCAACCATCAATCTAATTGAATGATTGGTGTTTGATCCATTAACTCCAGTGGATCTTTAGGTCAATCTAATGACTGAGATCAATTTTCCTCTAGATGAATGGCTCACATTCATCTCCTCTGTCAAGTTCTTTATTCATCTATGACTCTTGTTACTCCGAGAGTTAGGGTAATTTTGACTATTGTGAAGATTGACATCCCAGGGCTTCGAGCTCCCAAAACTCTGAAACCATCAAGAGCTAGCTCCTTTCAGCCTCAGTGCAGGGTTCCTAGACCCAGGTCACATGGACCTTCTGATGAATCTCGGGCTATGAGATCTACTCTTAGATGAGTTTTTTTTAAGGTCGTGGGAACGAGTTTAAGGTCTCTCTGACTACTGGTTTGAAGGAAACACATTCCTAACTCACGGAAGTTTAAGTTTTGAAACAGGGTAGGGTAAACTCATGGGATTACCGAGACGGTGACAATTCCAAGAGGCTTTCTCTGACTCTGACACTGTGAGGTAAATTCCTGAGGAAAAACACCTTCGATGGTTAAACTAGAGCTTATGGAAAATCAAGCGGAAGAATAAGTCCTCAAGGAGATTAATACATACACATCACTTGATCATTCAATACAGAGGCAAATCTTAAACATATACATACATGCATTCATTCATTATTTCATTTAATACATGAAGTATAAAAACACTTACTAGAACTAGATAACGTGAAGCGACTACTGGAAGGGGTGCCTGTCTCCACCCAACCATAGGCTCAGTAACTCCTAATGGATTTACCACTTGCCAACCCTAAGCTAGACCACGATTATTGATATTGAATCTATTCTTTCGGCATAGAAATAGATAGGGACGAAGGTTACTCTCCTTCTCCCGCAAGATATTAGAAATGGTTTACACAATACCAAGCAAGGAGGACCGACGTCATTAATCATATTGTTTCATAACCTTCTCATCCATTCCCTGCAACCAGAACGCTTAACTCTTCATTCTTCCTTGAACCAGGGAGCTTATCTTCTCGTCTCTGCAATCTTCGTAGGTCTTTTTCTATAATCAAATAGCATAACCAATTTATGAAAACATCAACACACTCATGCATTTATATTAACTGTTGCAAAGAGATTTAAATCACAAAACTGAAATCAAATTGATACAATTACATATTGAGATAGTAACTCCTTCCGACTGGGCCCACTGTCTTCAGAAGGTATTGCTGCTAAAAACTCAGTACACAAAGACGTTAAAAACACTCAAGGCTTTCATTAATTCCATAACCGGTAAATCATTTACAATAGACTTCTTGTACAAAACAATTCAAAGATCTGAATGCTTGGATAAATTTATTGGATATCTCTATGGTTCATTACCCTCTATATATTAAAATGACATGGGTAAATTAAGATATCATGAGGGTCGATAGATCCTTAGGATTGCTATTACTATTTATAAATATTACAAAATAGAGAGTCAATCTTCCTCAAAACTGATTTGCGCCTGATTTCTTCGACCTCCAATAGTCTATGCATCTTCATAATCTTCTTATTTATCTTGAGTTTAACAATAATCGTCCATTTCTGCAATAAAATCAAACAATTCAAGCCAAAATTCAGAAATGATCTAATATCACTCAATAACATTTCTAGAAGACTTTTTAATCATTTTCTTTCCTAATCACCTCTAATTAATAGAAAATTCAATAAAGAATATATCATAAATCATGGTAATAAGGAGGATATTTGTACCTTTTTCTCTACTCAACATAACCCCCAGCTTACCTTTTTGCATGTCCTCATGCAAGAAGATAGTTTACATGTAAAGAAGTGATGATGTAGGGAGGAGAGGTATTTTTTCTAGGTCTCATGAAGCCATTCTTACCTTTAAGCATTTCAAAAGAAACATATTCCTCCTTATTACTAATTTCATAATTACTCCGATAATTCTATGGAGGTCACCAAATGATGGGAGGATTGTACCTGCATCCAATCCAAGTAGGCCCTTCATCCCGAATCATGCTGGCATAACTCTCTAACCTGAAGGTGGCCGCATGAAAAATTCTGAGACCAAAGGGTTCCCTGTTCTTGAATGCATTTGAGGAGACATCCCATCTTAGTTCAACAACAATGGATTCTTCTTTAAGTTCTGTGAAATACTGTAGACTTGAATTTATAACATGTCTATGGATGGGTGCTAAGGATTCTACATCCTTCTCCCTCTTCATGAATGTTCTGTGCTGCATAATTGTTTGAAGGACTTTAGGAGGTTCCCCTCTGATCCATAGGTCTAGCCCAGTCTCCCTTTTCATGAAAACCTTGTGTGCTTTATCCCACATGGTTTTCTTTTTTGCAAAGGATAGGAATGCCTGAAACTGTATGTCCCCAATAAAAGGATTGGGTTTCTCCTTTCTGTTCTCACCTAGGATGAATTTGTGAAGGTATAGTTCACACAAAAAGTACTGTAATCCCTCTTCTTGTTCTCTAAAGCATGAAGCAAAATCAGAAACAATGGAAAAATCAAAAGGTTTTCCTGCTCTAATAGATTTTATCCTTAGCAACAGATAATGTTCTAATAAAAATAAGGTGTAATTAGTAGCAGAGGCCCTACAAGCTACTATATAAGAATTAACAGAGCAAATTTCTTTGATTTTCTCCAAAGCTCCATCTAACTGGCCATGTACTTTCGTCACCTTTCCTTGAGCTTTGATGAGCTCAACAAAGGTCTCATTATCTGTTGCTGACATGGATTTAAGTTGTTTAACAACTCTCTGATGTTCTGCAATTTTTACCATTTCACTTCTGCATTGAGTCAGGGTTTGTTGGGATTGCACCAGTTCTGCTTCCAACCTGCTAATGATAGCATCCTATTCAGGAGACTGAGATGCTTCTTCAGTCTGAACAACTGTCTCTATTGTTGTTGGAACATCTGTTTACGTTCCTATTTCAATTGTTTCCAAAGGGATAGGAAAATCTTTATGAAACACTCCTTCAGTTTGAACAATTGTTTCTTCTATGGTTGGATCCTCAGTCTGAGTTTCTATTTCAGTTGTTTCCAAAGGATTTGTGTTCCTACATAATTGGTGTGGATTGTTCTTCTGAGAAGTTGATTTATTCCCTATACTCTAGGCCTCATTGCTTAGACCCAATCTTTATTTTCACCATAGTGAAAATAGAACTGTAAGTTGATGATCCCCTCATGTACCAAGTCCTGGATGTAGTGCATGTAGATCTCAATTTCCTTCGTCCACTGCCTCTGAATTGGATCTCTGCAGAACTTCAGAGTGCTCTGGTTGTCACACCAAATGACAAGCGATCGATGAAACTGAATGCCCAACTTAGTGAGAAAATGTTGTAGCCACATAGCCTGAATGGTTATGTTAACTACCCCTTTGTACTCTGCCTCAGCTGAAGATAGAGCAATGGAATATTTCTTTGTGCTCAACCATCAGATAGGCCTGGAAACAAGACTGAGTGAGTAACCAAATGTGGAATTGTGATCAATGCTATCACCATCCTAGTTGAAATCAGTAAACCCAATGAGATCTAATGTAGAGTTAGCTGCATAATGAATCCCAAAGGTGATGGTGCCATGTATGTATTGAAGGATACACTTTGCAGCTTTCCAATGTAGCTCATGCGACTCCTGCATGAACCTGGAAACTGTGCCAAGTGCATATGAGATGTCTGGTCTAGAGTGTGTGAGATACAACAAGATCCCCACTAGTTGTCATTACAGTGTGTTGTAAACTAGTGGACTCCACCATCCTCAATTTTGATTCCTGATAGGAAAGGAGTTGGAGCAGACTTGTAGTCTATCATGTGAAATCTCTCAAGGAGATATCGTGCATACTTGGCTTGAGATAGTTTGATGCCCGATGCATCCTGACTGATATCAAGTCCAAGGAATAATTTTAGCAGACCCATGTCCATCATCAAAAACCTATCATGAAGAATCCTCTTGTCTGCAACAATCGCTGAAGCCGAGCAACCGATGATCAAAAAATCATCGACATACAGAACTAAAAGTAGAAGTGAATCAGCTGTCCTTAGCATGTATACATTCGGGTCTGATTTACAACATAAAAATTTATGTGACAATAGGTAGGACTCCATCTAGGCATACCATGCCCTCAGAGCCTATTTGAGGCCATAAAGTGACTTCTTTAGTCAACATACCAAAGATGAGTCCTGCATAAATCCGTGGGGATACTCCATGTAGATCTCCTCAAAGAGATCACCATGAAGAAATGCATTCTTCACATCCATTTGATGGACTTCCCATCCCTTGGTTGTCACAATGGAAAGGGCCAATCGAATGGAATCCATCTTCACTACTGGAGCAAAGGTCTCATCATAGTCAATACCATGAACCTGTTGAAAGCCTTTGGCGACAAGCCTGGGTTTGTATCTGTTGATCTATCCATCCACTATGCTCTTGGTCCTGTAGACCCATCTGCATATGAAAAGTTTCCTCCCAAAAGGAAGGGGAACTAGATCCCAAGTCTGGTTCTCAAGGAGGGAGTTGTACTCCTCCTGCATGGTGGATTCCCAAAAGGGATTTCCAATAGCCTTGCCATAAGACTGTGGATCTGAAGACTGAACCAAGAAAATATGCCTGGAAGGTGATGGTTTAGTGGTATTGAGTGCAATAGGAGGCTCCTCAAAATCATATCGAGTCCTCCTAGTATCGGTTGGATCACCTATGAGATCCCCTACATCCTGAAGAGTAGTTTGTGCCCACTTGGGCCTCTACTCTCGCTCTGTAACTGCATCTGGATGCTATGAATCTGCATTTGATTGTACTGACTCTGACTCTGACTCTGAATATGAATCCTCTGAGTCCTCTAAATTAGAACTCTCATCTGAATAAGAGTCAGCATGTGCATGCTCATCATCTCAGACAGGTGGAAGAGTAAAGGTGTCTACATGCAGCTGCTGAGGTACATGCGAGACACTTTCCTCGAATTTGACACTATGCTCAATCATGAGCCTATCCAAGGAAAGATCAATAAGCTTATATCCCTTCACACCGTCAAGGTATCCAACAAAAATTCACTCAGTGCTTTGTGGATCAAGTGCCTTCCTCTTTTCAGAGGGAATCCTGGCCCATGCACGTGAACCAAAAATACAAAAGTGGGTCACTTTTGGTTTGAGGCTGCTCCAAGCCTCATAAGAGGGTCTTATCCTTGACAGATATATGGGAAGATATATTTTGGATGTATGTTGCAGAGTTAAGTTCTTCAGACCATAGTCTCTGTGGTATTGACTTTGCATGCAACATGCAAGATGCCATCTCCTTTAGAGATTGGTTTTTCCGCTCAACAACTTTGTTTTTCTGCAGATTGTAGGGAACTGCATGTTGTAATTGAATCCCTTCCTCATGGAAAAGATTGTGGATATCATGATTCACATACTCTCCCCCATTATTAGTTCGGAGGAATTTGGACTTCTTTTTGGACTGTGTCTCAACCAAAGATTAGAAATCTTTGAGGTGTTGAAAGACCTCGGATTTTTTCCTCAGAAAGTAGATCCATGTAAAACATAAGAAATCATCAACAAAAATGAGAAAAAACCTTGATTTGCTGATCGATGGATGTGGAAAAGGACCCATGAGGTCATTGTGGATCAGATCTAAAGGTGCAGAAGCTCACTGAGACTTTCCTTTGTCAAATTTCTCTTGAGGGTGTTTCCCGAGAACACATCCCTCACATAATCCCTTGGAGAAATGGATGTCTGGTAGACCATCAACTAATATGTGCTTGCTAAGCTGTTGCATGTATCTAAAATTCAAATTTCCAAATATTTTGTTCCATATCCTACTACTTTCATCAGCATGAGTAAGAAGTAAATCAGAATCAGGTTCAATGAATTCAAAAAATGTATACAATCTAGAATGATGATTTACCTCACCGGTAGCAACCTTGGAGTTGGTTTGCATGTCGTAGATGTCCATGGAATTTGGTGTGAATACGAATTTCTTTCCAGTGTCGGAATTCGTCATTTGATACACAGAGAGAAGGTTGACAGAAAGCTTGGGAACATGCAACACATTCTCGAAGCTTCCGTTGGTGAGTTAATCCTTCCTTTTCCATTGACTTCGACAGAAGAGTTGTCCCCCATCAGAATAGGAGGAACTTTGCATGCATCCAATGAAGAATAGACTTCTTTTGAGGTGGCCATGTGATGCAATGCTAATAAATCTATGATCCAAGCATCGGGAGAGGAGTTGATGGCAATCAAGGCATGGCTAGAATTGCCTTTCTTGGAATGCAGATCTTCTGGCTTCTTCTTCTTTGCACCCTCGGGGATGCGATATCTAAGGTTTTTTTTCTGAAGTATTTGAGACATCAGATATATTTTTTTTTTGCATGCATGCATATTCCGAATGGAATCCTTTGTGACAGTATGTGCATTTCTCTCCTTTTCTTCCCTTTTCTCCTTTGGATCTAGAGGGATCGATGAAGGGTTTTGTGTACCCTTCCTTCTTCGTATGTGCATGATATTTCCTCTTATATTTATCTTTAGATATCTGATATTTGTGGCTTCCATCATGCACAATGAGTGCATGCGCCCTTGGGCCTTTGATTGCACCCATGTTGATGAGATTGGTTTTCTCTTGTGACAAGGATTCGATAAATTCCTCAAGAGAAGGCATCTTCTAGGTGGCTCTAGAGTTGAATATGATAGTATGGAATGTAGATACGAATACAGAGAATTCAGGACCAATCTTGGAGAGAATGGTGAGAACCAATTGTTTCTCCTCCGTCGATTTATCAACCCTGCAAGCTTTGTGTTGCGACAGTATATCCTTGAATTTTGGAAAGAAATATTGGATATTGTCGAAGATTTTTGGATCTAATGTGAGAAGCTCCACCTCCAGCATGTGTCCCCTCATCTCATCCTATTTTCCAAAGATCCCTTCCAATATTTTCCAAGATTCATTGGGAGTCTTATAGGAAAATATGTGAAAAAGGAAATCGGGGGAAATAAGACTGCAAATTGTTTCGAGTGCCTCATCCATGTGATTTAAGTACTTGGATTTTTCTATGGTTGATGTCGGTTCTGTATCTGTATTCATGGTTAACCTGTACAACCCTATGGATCAGATATGTATGGCTATTTTCTCCTTCCACGCAAAATAGTTGTAAGGTGTAAGAATGAATTCTTTTTGGAATTCCATCTTTTTGTTGTGTTTTATCTTTTGTACCTGCAAAATAATTTGGTGTAGATTTTTCTTAGCAGTCCATCGGATTTGATACCATGTAAATGTGTTGAAACCGTATATAATAAATCTATATAAACAATGATACACACATTTGCAGAGAGAATAGAAGAAAGAAGAAGAAGGAGAGAAAGAATGGAAAAATTCTCATTAACCGTTATGAATAATTTACACATGATATACTCTTTATAACTCAATGAGTTTGACTTGAGGTGAACCAAGTTTCCATAGTGGTGGTCTAGAGTGATCTAGACACACACCAACAGTTACGGGAGTGCACTGCCACCTATTCTATTCTATCAGGCAGTTACGAGAGTGAACTGCCACCTAGTTGAGTTAACCAGTCAACTAGTCTTTAGTTAACTGACTGAACATAGAGTAGTGAGGAGTTCACTTAGGGAATCAAGGATAATGTGCCACTTTGGTGATGATACCAAGGAAAGGTCGAATTAGCATGGTGATGATCCCAATGCAACATCTGAACTCAACTCAACTAGTCAAACTGAAGTGTCAACTGAAAGAGAATATTCTCCAGCTGGAATATTCTCTCCTAAAATATAGGAGATTGGATAATGACTAATTATGACTAATAAACAAATAAAAACCTTAGGAAAAATAAATCCTAGGTGTGTGTGAAGTAACTCCAACAAGGCCCTGTTTACTATTAGCTTTACTATTCCATGGTGACTAATTATATTGACAGGGTCTTTAGCCTTCTGAGTTCTTGCATCAACTTCATACAACATGGCATTTAGAAAAAATGGTAAATTTATTACTAACCTCTATTTTAGTGTTGCTAATATTTTTAGGTGGCACGGCCTCACCACATCGTACCTCCCATTACATGTGATATACCTTTGTATTACTCATGCTAGCTCCCTCCATGTTTCTCTGAGAGAAGTGGGGTTGAGTCCTTTCCCTTTTTTATCGAGTTCTTCTCCAGGTTCTACGAAGGATTCCACAACCTCCTTAAGTGTTGTATACTTCCCAATCCACTGTATGCCTTCATTGGGGAGGCCTGTTACCTCTGCTATAATTTCCTCAGTGGTCGAAATTTATATGTCTCGGATCACGAAGAATCCTCTATGCAAGTTATGGAAAAATGCTAGCGTGATATTTATGTCATATCCCTGCAATCTATTGAAATATTTTTTCCACACCAGATGATTTAAAATTGCTCTTTCCTTCGGTTAATTGCAACAATGTGGGCTCTCGATGGACACTTCGGCTGCTCATGTCTTCTGTGAACAAATCGGGACAACTATCGTTTATGGTGGCAACTTGGTTAGACAATCTTTTGAAACAAATATTAGCAGAAATAGTAAGTATCACAAAAAAAAATGTATATAAAAATGTGAGTTTTCCCATTTATTGCAATCATTATGATCTATTGGTAAATGTGCGGAATATCCTCCCCCTCATAAATGTAAAGGTCAACCTTGACCATCGATATGTGCGAGTGTAATGATGATAGGTAGTTCAAGTGAGGGGTAATTACTATTCCACTTCCGCCGCTAGGAGAACAATCATTAATAACCTTGAAAATCACTTTAACAGTAATCATGAACAATAATCACTCTTTGGTAGGAATTCAAATTTACATACCTATTCTCAAAAAACGTTTAAGGAAAACAATTCTGAGTAATTTAAATTTGTTCATGTGTTTAGAAATATTCCACATGTCATAACCTTGTTACTTTCCCTTGTTATTGGATATAATCAGAATAATAGGCTCTTTGTTAGGAAAGGAAGTCTAGGAACACACAAAAAAACTTAGCATATTTAAGATAAACTTCCATACCACAGGTAGAGCCACTACTGCCAACAGGATTTCATAGCCTCAATAGGGTTGTATTTTATCCCATAGATGAGCCTATGTCCTTAATAAATAGTTTGAATCATCTTTTCCCAAAAAACCCACTATCTTGGTTTGGTAGCCAGATAACGATAATGCCACTCACTAGATCGTAACCTAAGTGAACAAGCCGGCTTGTGATGAGACCTCTTGTCCTTTGATGAAAAAAATTCCAAAGGCCATTGCCTTGGTGTGGTAGCCATAGTGGGAATGCCACTTATGTTATTATCTTATGATCGTGGTAGGTTGGCTTGTGATGAGACCCGCTATCCTTTGTGCGAGAAGTTTATTTCTTTACTTGTATTTAATTTTTGTTTCGATTGTTTTTTTTTTTTTTAGGCTCTGTTAAGGGAGGCTCATCTACTCCTTAAGAGTGAGGGATGGCGTAAGAAGTGTGATAATGCCAAGTAAAAATGTGATTTAGACTCCTTATTATGATATGAAGGAAAATTATCATTCAAGTATATGTATATATATAGGGGAAAGAAATGAATTATGGTGGTTTAAGATTATGAACAATATTAATATAATTCAGAGAAATCAATCCAAAAACAATTCGATAAGGTATGCTAGACAGTCCACAAAATAAAATGAAAAATTGTTACTATGATAATTAGAAGTGGTGTTGAAAATTAGTTAGTGAAGTTCGTACCCAAAGGAGTGGCTAAATGTATCAGAAGGACATGTTGTTGGTGAAACTCATTATTTTCAAAGGAAATGAACAACAACAGGAACAATCGTAAAAAGGAACAACATTTGTCTCTTTTCGAATGAACAACTCTACCCAGAAAGAAGGGATGACAATCGTGACAAAGGGAATGCTAGTTGTTCTATTCGAAAAAATGATACGACTTGCAAAAAGGGAACGACAATCGCAACAAATGAATGACAGTTGTTCCATTCAAATGAACGACACTACCCGCAAAGGAAACAACAATCGCAACAAAGGGAACGACATTCGTTACGTTCAAATGAACAACAACACTGATGTTCAATTTTTTAACCATTGGAAACCTCCCGTAGACATTTTTGTTTTAAAGAATCTAGGATTGATTAGTCATCAACTAAATTCATTTAATTTTTATGGGTAGGTTTATTCAATGCTCAAAGTATTGGATGGTTTGTTAGTGTCATGCATTCATTTTCTATCTATTACAGTTGTGCATTCTTTTAGTGAAATCGCCTAACTTTTTGTTGCGGAACATGACATATTCATTTCCTATGTAAAACAAGGTTTATATTCGATGGGTTTTTCAAAGTGAGACAGGAGCAAGAAACAAAAAAGAGTGCTAATTATATTCATTACAGTCATGTTTTCTGGTTTTTGTTCTCCCAATTTTCTTAGAATGACTTTCCTAGGAAGTAAAAGAAACTAAAAACTCAATCAAATATTTAAAGAAAAATATATACAATATGTACAGTGTTGGTAAAAATCACAATGTTAAGAATTTGAAGCTACTGGGTTACCTTCCCAACCAGCTAAAATCTAAACAATAGGATCCTTACTTACTTCTTGGCAAAAGGATTCTTTTGAAAGAGGCTGATGGTAGAGTTGTACCCAATGTCCATTTACCAAAAAGTGAGAATCAGACCCGTCGATGGTAACTAAAGTAACAGTGCCATTATCATGAACTTCATTGATTTCATATGGTCCCAACCACCTTGTCTTTAATTTTCCAGGAAAATCCTAAAGTATGGTATCATAGAGAAGCACCCAATCACCTTTCTGGAAGGATTTCTTCTTGATATGTTTATCGTGCTAGCTAGATCTCTGTTGTTGAATAATAGTTGTGTGTTGAAGGGAGAACAAGAATGATTCATCTAACTCATTGAGCTGTTGCAAGCATTGTGAGTGTGCCTCTGTAAGATCCAATCCAATTTCATGGGGCATTATTAGAGTCTTGATCTCGAATTAAATTGGTAAAATAGGTTATTTTCCATAGACTAAATGGTAAGGAGAGTAGGCAATAGTGTTACGCCATGTTGTGAAATAGGCCCATAAGACATTTGGAATCTTGGTTGCTCAATTTTGACTGTTGGTTGAGACTATTTTTTTCAAGATTGCCTCCAAGAATTTATTGGTACTTTCTACTTGTTTGTTTTCCTATGGGTGGTATGGGGAGGTAACTCTGTGTTTAATATGATAATTGGGTAGAGTGGATGTAATTTTAGGTGTTGTAAGTTGCAACCCTCCATTAGTGATTACCTCCTTGGGAAATCCATAGCGTACAAATAATTCAAAGAGAAGCTTAATGACTGCTTCCTCCATTGTGTGTGGCAAGGCTACTACCTCTACTCATTTGGTCATATAGTCTGTTGCAACTAGTATATAGGCATTTTGGTTTGATTTTGGGTTGAAGGGGACAAAAAAGTCCAATTCCCATCTCTCGAAAGGCTATGCCACAACTTGTGCTTGTAGAGGCATTTCATCAGCTTGTCCTGGTCAACCCATCCTTTGACAGTTGTCGCAGGCCTGGACATATTTATTTGCGTCTTTGAATATTGAGGACCAATAGTAGCCCATCTGTAAAACCTTATGCCAAGTTTTGCGATATACAAAATGTTTTCCATAGGGCTCATCATGGGTTGCCTTCAAGATATCATGAATGTCATCATCTTTGACACATCTTTAGATCTGAAGAATAGACCCTGTGTGAAAAATATATCCACCAATCTAGGTGAACCATGCACTGTGTTGAATGATTAGTTTCCTTTCTCTTGATGATAAGTGTTCTGGTAGTTTCCCAGATGCCAGATAATTCGCCACATCAACATAACAAGGAATCTTAATAGTGAAAATGAATAAGTGTTCATCAAGGAATTGGTCTTCAATTGTTAAGGAGTTGTCTGTTTTGGGTATGAGAGACAAGAAATCCACAACGAGATTCTATCTTCTGGGATGATCCTTGATGGTGTTGTTGAATTCCTGCAATAGTAATAACCATCGAGTAACCCATCCATTAGTAATAGGTTTTTTATCCAAATATTTAATAGTAGAATGATCAGTATACAAAATAACTGGACAACCTATTATATAGTGGCGAAATTTATTAATAGCATGTATAACGGATTAAAATTATTTTTCTGTTACTATGTAATTTAATTCAGCAGGAGTAAGATTTTTTCTAATAAATTAAATAACATAAAGTTTCTTGTCTTCTTTCGTTCCAAGGACATAAACTATGGTGATATCCGATGCATATGTAGAGATGTGGAATGACAATTTCCATTTTGGTCCTCTCAACAATGGTGTTGTCGAAACCAGCCTTTTGAGTTCTACGAATGCAATATCACACTTATCAGACCACTGAAATTCTACATTACTAGTTAAATCATGTAAAGGTGCAACTGTTCTTGAAAATTTTTCTGTGAATCTACGATAGTATCCTGCAGCGACAAGGAAAATACATACCTCAGTTTGTGTATGACGTGTAGGAAGATTAAGGATTACCTCTATTTTTCTTGGGTCTACCTTTTTTCCATCTGCAAAAACATAGTTCCCTAGTACCACACCTTCAATCATCATCATATGAAATTTTTCATGACTCAAACCTAGCGTGGTAGCAATGCATCGTTCCAATACCTTCTCCATATTGCTTAGAGCTTGATCAAAATCAGTGCCATAAGGGGTGAAATCATCCATGTAAACCTCAAGTCCTTCATTAATCAAATCAGAAAATATGCTTAAAATAGCTCTCTGGAATGTAGCTGGAGATTTGCATAATCCGAAGGGAAATAATCTATATGAAAATGTACCCCAGGGACATGTAAATGTAGTTTTATCTTGGTTTTCCGGAGCAATCTGAATTTGATTTTAACCACTAAAGCCATCTTGGAAGGAAAACAATTTCTTCCCTGCTAAAGTATCAAGGGCATGATCAATAAAAGGTAGGGGAAAATGGTCCTTCTAGGTATCTTTATTGAGTTCTCCATAGTCTACACAAATCCTCCATTTATCATTCTTCTTGGGGACAATTACTAGTGGAGATACCCATCGACTGTCTGAAATAGGATATATGAAATCTACATCCAACAGTTTCTGTAACTCTTCTTTAACAACATCCCTGAGATGAGGATTCAATATTTGTTGGGGCTGTCGAATGGGTCGTGCATCTTTCTCAATATAGATATGATGTGTACAGAGTTGGTGATCAATGCCCTTCATGTCGGGATACTCCCAAGCAAAAGCCTGCTGATGTTTAGAAAGGATCTGAATCAATTTGTGTTGTTGTTGCTCATTCAAATTATCATTAATATTCAAAAACCTTCCTGGTGCAATTTCAACTGATATGTTGTTATGGATAGCAGTAGTGGGAATTTGTTGCTCCATCAATTCTTCCATAGAATCTCCCTGTGCTTCATTATCTAAAACATCTTTTAGCATTTGACATGTTGGATTGCTTATAATGGCTAGGATGTTAATGAATCTACTAATCACATCATCTTCTAATTGGTTTTTGAGCTCAAGAGCTTCTTCCAGTGTGAGAGGAGATCGTAGGTTTTTTTCTGGATATATAAGTGGTGGAAATTGTTGGTGCATGATAGGCAGACTTGGTTTAGCTGGAGGATACATGATAAGGTTCTTTGTATCACTTCCTATAGCAATTTTCATGTTTCCTGTGCGACATCCTATGTATGCATCTGTTGTTGTGAGCCATGGTATTCCCAATATCAATGGGTGTCCATCGAGTCTACTTCTTGGGTTGATAACTAGGAAATCAGTTGGGTATTCCCAAGAGTTGACCGAAATTGCTATATCTTGTAATGTGCCGACTGGTTTAACCACTGATCTATCAGCCAATTCTAACATAATTGAAGTAGGTTAGAAGGAGGTGATGCCCAAGACCTTATAGGTCATGATGGTCAGAATATTGATGGCCTCCCCCAAATCCACTAGTATATTTGGAAAGAAACAACGTTGTATCTGAACTGTTACTATGGGATTCCCTGGGTTTGCATACTTGACCGACTCTTTCTTGCCTAGAATAAGATCAGACAAATATCCTACCACGTGGATATTTGATGGATTCTTAACTTTCCTGACAGGCTTCTTCCCACATATTTCTTTAATTTTTTTTGCATAAATCGGGATGTCTTCCAAAGCCTGTAGGAGTGGGATCTTAACATATAGATTCTTTCATTTCTAGACAATATCAAAGTTAGGATATACAATTGTTTTTTCTATCATTTTCCTCTCGGGGAACGGGGGAGGAGAAATTATGTCTTCGTTAGGATTTTGTTGCTTGACTATGTTTTCCCCCTATTCTGCTTCTTCTATTATGACCACGATCGAGGGTTTTATTGCTGGTTGTATATTATTATTGTTCTCATGCTCTTAGTGAATGTTACTTTCTTCAGGAGAAATTATGTTCCTTGAACTCAACCGAATTTCATTGCACCCTACAGAGTTGATTTCCCCCTCCAAATTCTCAACAATTTTCACGAGATGGGTTGGCCTATTATTAGGATTTGGGTTGGATTGAGATGGTAATTGAGGGTGCATTTGAGGTTGAGGTTTCTGGGGTAATTGAAGTGGGGCTTGTAAAGTAGGCTGAGGATTCATCCTCATGGGGCGCTACCAATTTTGATTCCAATTGGGGGCTTGGACAATTGTGTTAGTCCACTATGAAGGATAGGGGATGTTATTTGAATTCGGCCAGGATGGGGAAGGGTATTACGAGCTAGGCAAGGTGGGATTTGCAGCTGGTTGATTTGGCCAGAGTGTAGTAGGATATTGCTGGAACTTCTAGGTGGGCTTAGCAAATGGTTGGCCCTGCCATGTGTTTCCTAATTTTGTTGTTGATTATACTTCCCAGAAAAAAAAGAGGAGGGATCTTGTAGCATACCTAGGGGACAGGTGTTAGAGAAATATTTTCCTCACCCTATGAAATATTGCAGAGAGGGCTTTAATCCATTCCCCTATGCATACTTATCTTCCCTTTTGCTAAAATCCAGAGACAAAAATAAAAAAATTTCCACTTGTATGCATCTTGCACACTATACAACAAGCGTATATGCAGGCTACTCCACTACAACCCATGTGCATCGAGATTTGCACCAAAAAATAAAAATGAAATGTCAAGTTTCCATGTCACAATAGGATATCTCTGATCATTGGCCTTCCATATAATGGAAACATTCTGACTCGACCCTTCAATTTCATTTTGAAGGCTATATTAAAGAGGCCAATTTTGAGCTATGGAAAAAGAGAAAGAATTCAACTTTGAGAGCAAATGACTCAAGTGATTGATTGATGTCAAAGGATTGATTGATTGATGATTGATGTAATATAATATGTATTGTCCTTGATGAGAATGCATAGATGAAGATGAATCAATGAGTTTTCATTGATACATGATGAAGATGGATCAATGTGGTTTCATTGATATATGATGCATTGTTGGAAAAATGTATAGATGACTCATTATTTTCTTATCATGATTGATAAGGTGCACAAATGGATGAACTCCAAAGTGGTCCCCTTATGGTGAAAGCCCTCATGGAAAGACTCTTTGTGATTGAGTTATCCTAGAAGAATGGTTGGAGGACCCATGCTCTCATTATTGTCTTATCATGATTGATAAGGTGCACAAACAGATGAACTCCAAAGTGGTCCCCTTATGGTGAAATCCCTCACGGGAAGATGCTTTGTGGATTGAGTTATCCTAGAAGAATGGTTGGAGGACCCATGCTCGTATGTGGAATAACAAGATGAAGATCAAGGAAATTGTTGTTGAAACTATCCTAGATGGATAGTGATTGTCATGCCATTTCTGGTGGTATGTGGAGTGTCACGTAACTCCTCATGGTTTGAGAGTTATGGCCTTATGAAGATGAAGGACCCCCACATGAAGCCTTGAAGCCCCCAAGGTCAAAGAAGTCAAAGTGACCTAAAAGAAGAAATCATTATTTAAATGATAAAGTAAAGTGACAAAGTCAAGGTGGATTATTTAAATAATAAAGAGAAGTGAC
>ML778376.1:89879-155474 GCA_009831015.1 Picea engelmannii | reverse complement strand
AATCCATCTTCTTTTGTAGTTCATTTATGTCCCTACACATTTCTTCACCTTCATCAAGAGTCCAATTAGGATTTTCTGGAGGCTTATTTGGTGTAGAAGGTCCCTTTTTCGGTGGCATGTTGGCCAAGTATCACTTTTGAATCATGATTTTGAGGCAGTTCTGCTAGACAATATTTATTCTATTCTATCTCCCAAGTTTTGGCCCATCTAGGTATGAAACTTTCTTTTAGGTAGTTCTCTGATATTTCTTCTCTACAATGCCACAGGTTTGATCAAAATTGGATGTGCCAAGTGGAATTTACGGTAACTTCCTCACAACTTGTCGATTTTTGGCCTTTCCAGGAGATCTCACTTGTATAGCATGCCCCGCACAAAATAATTGATATCAAATTATGAAACTTGCACCCAAAATACTATGGACTGTTCACGATCCAATGAAACCAGTCCCAGTCAATTTGGATACTCTTGCAAGAAGTTATGATTGTTTTACCTGGAACACCTTCTTAAGACTAGTCAGATACCCTATCTTACACAAGGTGTATATACAAATTTAAGATGAAACAGAAGCTGAAATTTTTAACACATATACCTTACTAATTTATTTAAATTTCCTCTAGATTTTAGGGTCTGAAACGTTACATAAATTTTTTTATAGCGAAAATTCCACAATGACTGATTTCAGGATGATTCCAGAACCCTATCTTGTACAGGCTGTATCTCCAAAATTATAAGGCCTCAGGAGATGAATTTTGAACCCAACGTACCCTAATCTGTCTACTAAATATCCTCCTAGATGTTCCTTTTCAAACATTGCAGAAAAAACTTTATAGTGAAAATTCCACGGTGTCTCAGATGTAGCAGCGTAACCCCAAGACCTTGAGCTCTGATAACATATGTTAAGAACCAAACATCAATATATCATAGAAAAACCTCTGGAAAAGTACTCAACGCCTTGAAAAATAGATAATTTCAGATAATAAGCCTCTTCGATGGGGAAACCTCCTTTTACCCCACTTAAATGTTCAAGTACAAGATGATTCAAAATGAAAATGTCTCCTTGCTATATATAGGAGACTAGGAGGTATAATTACAACTAATGGCCTAAAGCCGACATAAATAAAATAACATTAATAATCTAATATGCCCCAATTAAGGGTTAATGAGCCAATAATAGGGCTTAACACCATCTCATTTTCAACCATTTCCTTGTAGATCTTGAAGCTTTCAAAAGCTTTTGACTTGTTCTTGAGAAAGCAAACTACAGTCATTCTTTTATAATCATCAACTAATACAATAAAGTATTTTTCACCTTTTAAGCCCCTTGTTGTAGTTGGTCCAACTAGATCAGTGTGCACAATTTCCAGTGGTCTTGTTGTTGAATATTCCTTTGATTTGAACTTGGTCTTTGTTTGGTTTCCTTGTTGACAATGCTTGCATAAAGTGTTGGTTGGTTACGTGATCTAGGGAATTTCTCTGACTGCTTCTCTTTTGCTAAATTTGACAAGGTTATCAAAATGCATGTGACCCATTCTTCTATGTCATAGCCAATTTTCATCTTCCTTTCCTAGACAACACTTTTCATTTCCAATTTCACTTAACACATATATGTTGTTTGAAGTTCTTGCAGTTGTACCGACCAATTTCCCTGAACCTTCTTTTGTTATCTCACAATTTTATGAATCGAAAGTAAGTTTATGACCTTGGTCACACATTTGACTCACACTTAGAAGATTATGTTTCATATCTTCTACCAGTAGAACATTTTGTGCCTTTTCATTCTTGTTCCCAATTTGGACTATGCCTTCTTCAATGACTTTGGATGAATGATCATTTTCGAAGGAGATTGATTCATTTTTTTCTTTTCGTAATGTAGGAAATTTGTCTTTATCACCTATCATGTTTTTTGAACATCCACTGTCAACATACCAACCGTGTTTCTTCTACTTAGCTTGTAGAGCGACTGTGCATTCTTCATTATTATACTGATCTTTCTTTTTTATCCATGTCATTTTTTGAGGTTCTTGTCTGTGAATGTTGTTATTCTGTTGAGGTTATTTAGGAGGGACTGTCATTCTACGATCCTTGTCCATGTGTCCAAAATTGTTACATTTGTAACATTCCACTTCAGTGCTCAAAGATTCAAACCTGTTGTAACTTGTTCTTTGTGTGTCACTAGGTCTCCTTGAATAGTCACTTTGTGTATAACTCTCAAAGTTGTTACTATTCCTATTTTTAGCTCTGCAATTCACAGCGTTATGTCCAAAATTATTACATGCATAACATAAACCAAAAAATATAGTTTGATACCTGGGATTTGAAGATATTCTGAAGGGAGATGCTCTTATGAATCCTTCTTCTTCTTGAGGCCTATCTGTCTGTTGTTGATTCTGAAATCTGAATCTTCTTGGTGGAGGAGTGTCCCTGTAATCTTCCTTGTATATCTTCCTATCCTCTTTGATTGTTTCTGCATAGCTCTTTGGATTTGTTTCTTACTTTATTGTTTTGGATCTTGATCCCTTTTCTTTCTGATTGTATCCAAGTTTGAACTTGTCAAGATGAGATTTTTGACTGCTGATAATGTCATCTAGAACTTTTGAGCTATTCTGCATATTTTTCTTTTGAATATCCTTTCTTAGTGTGAAAACCTATGCTTCCAAGTTTCCAATGATCTTGTCCTTTTCTTCTAGTTGTTCTTTGAGTTCTTCTTCAATTCTTTTATCTTCTTCTATTTGAACCTTCAATTTTGTGATCATTTGTTCTAGTTCTCGAGTGTCCTTTTTCTTGTCTAGTTCTGCTTCTAGTTTCTTGTTTTTCTTCTTTTCTCTTCTGATAACTTCTATGGGACACATTAATTATTATTGATAGTCAACTTTTGCCTCTTCAATTTCTTCTTCGACTTCTTCACATTCTTCTTTGGCTTCTTCATATTCTTCTTTAGAGTCTTCTTTGTCAGAGTCTTTTACTACCATGAATAGAACGCTTCCTGTCTCATTGTCACTGACTTCATCTTCATCTGATGATGAGATGTCTTCTTTGGTGTATAATATTTTCTTGAAAAATTTATTTGTAGTTCTTTTTCCTTTATATGTGTGTTTTCATTTTGAGTAACCTTCATCATTTCTCTTTTTCTTATGAGGACATTTGTTAGCAAAATGACCAATATCATCACAATTAAAACAAATTAAAGGGAGCTTACCTCTATACCTACCATTGGTTCCCTTGTTTAGTCTTTTGACGAAGTTGGCCACTTCTTCATCATATTTCGAGGCATCACTGCTGCTGCTATATTCTTCTTGTTCCTTTTTATTTTTCTTTGATCTTTTGGATGCCTTGAAGGTTGCTTCTTTTACATCTGGATTTTCTTACTCAGTTCTCATTTCATATGCTGTGAAGATTCTATGCAGTTCGTCCATGCTTATTGAGTCTAGATCCGATCTTTCTTCTAGTGTTGATATCTTAGGGTTGAATCTCATAGGAAGAGATCTTAGTATCTTTTGAACAATTACAGATTCTTCAATTTCTTCTCCCAATCTTATGATTGCATTCACTGTTTCATCGAATCGTAAGAAGTAGGCTGTGATATATTCATCTTCCTTCATTTTTTATTGTTCGAACTAACCTTTGTAAGTATGAATCTTTGTTCCTTTGACTTTTGTATCTCCTTCATAAATATTTTAAAGCTTGTCCCAAATATATTTAGCGGATTTACAGTGTGCAACTTTGGTGAATACCGTATCACTAAGACCATTCAAAAGTGCATTTGTGTCTTTGGAATTATTCTCACCAAGTTTTACTGCTTTGTCATTTGTTGGTGGAACTGCTGGTGTTGTGTATCCATCTACAATTGATTGCCAAACTTGAAATCCTTGTGACCGTATATATGTCCTCATCCTTATGATCCAAAAAGCATACTTTTGTCCATCAAACTGTGGTATTCCATTTTTATATGAATTGGTACTCTCCATGATCTACCTTTCAGTGGTTAAACTGATTTCTGAAGGAACCTTCTCTGATACCAATTTTTGGATTACTGAGAGGGGGGTGAATCAGTAATAGAGAAATTTAATCCTTTTTAACCATATAGTCCAAGTGTTATATCAATGAATCATTATCATCCAATAATTTCAGAGTAAATAAGAAATGAACAAATGAATAAACATACACATACACAGTACACCAATGTTTTACGTGGAAACCCAAATCAAGAGAATACCACAGAATGTTTTTTCTTACATGTCTTGAAGAATTACATTCATTAGAAGCACCAACTTCCTTTGTTTTCCAGCTGCAACTGGAAGGAGGCTCCCACCCCCTAGTTTCTCAAACTACAACCCAAGGGAAGATCTAACTCCTCAATTCTCTGGCTATAACCAGAAGGAGGCTACAACCTCCTATGTTCTCTGGCTACAACCACCTGTCCTTGTGCTATCCTGCCACCCTGAAGTAGAAGTAGAATGATGGAACCACTATCAACCTATCATTATGAGATATACCATTGCAAAACTATACCAATAAATATGAACCATGCATCAACCTGTACCTCAAATTGTAATCAACCTGTACCATAAACAAGTGCATCAACCATGCACCAACCTATACCAAATAACCTGTAATCAACTTGTACCATAAACAAGTGCATCCAACCATGTACCAAGTATGTACCAATCATGTGTTAACTACTCATCAACTATAGCTTATCAATATGTACCAACATCATCAAATATACACCTCATGTATGTGACAACACATCAACTACTTGTCTCAACCATGTACCTCAACCAAAATCCCTCATCAATTTCATCATCCAAATCTGATTTGTAGCTCTGTAATAGACCTGGTGTATATGATCACATTCCTTGCTGAATTCTGGCTTATTCTAGAGAGCGTCCTTGTAGAGCGTGCCCCACATGGAATATTTTTTGAATTGATCTGAAACTTAGAAAGCACCATCAAAAGAATTTATCCTTCATTGCATTTCGGCCTTCTTTTCTTCACCTTCCCTCATAATTTTGGCTTAGATATCCTTGGTTACCTCATACACCTATATATATTCAATATTCTCAAGTGTGATTAAAATGAGAGAACCTTGCCTCTTATTTATACTCTCCAAGTAGCTTCCTTAAAAACATCTTCTAGGTCACTTGGCCCTAGTTTCCTGATTTTAGGGTTAACCCACTTCTAATTTCTCCATTAAATTTATTATTGAAATAATTTATTTTGTATTCACTTTGAATTATAATACACTCATTACTTCAATTTATTACTTACCTTTTAAAATCTCTTAAACCACTTTGACTACTTTGACCTTTTGGGGCTTCTAGATGACATATGAGGGTCCTCCAACTTCATAAGTCCATAACTCTCAAACCGTGAGGAGTTATGTGACATTCCATGTACCACTAGAAATGGAATGACATGTAATATCCATATAGAATAGTATTATCTGAAAATATATCATAACTCATACCGTTATCCATCAAACAAACTTGGGTCCATTACCCAAACCTGGGTTCTCCAAATTCTCATGGCCATAACTCTCTAATTGTGAGGAGTTATGTGACGTTCCACATACCACTGGAAATGGAATGACAAGAAATATCCATATAGGATTGTTTACCTAACAAATTCATCGTCCTTCATCTCATTATTCCACAATTAAGCATGGGTTCTCTTACTCTACAAAGTGTCTTCCAGTGAGGGCTTTCACCATAAGGGGACAACTTTGGAGTTCATCCATATTTACTTCTTATCAACCATGACAAGACAATAATAAGTCATCTTTACAACAAACAATCTTGGGTCCATTACCCAAACCTTTGTGTTGTGGGCCTTTCTTCAAGGGTTGACATCAATGACAACCAACCTTAATGTCCAACTATAAGTGAGAAGGCTGCAGCGCGCACTGCTAGATGTTTCTTTTGGGGAATTTTATACTCAATGGGTGCCATTCCTGTTGACAGGAACTAGACAATCTCTATGAAGTGGTCATTGATATTTCTAATGGCCAGTAGTTGTGCATCCGACAGTGCATCCTCTAAACTAGTCGTATCTTCACCATGTTCCACCCTTGATAAGTGGTCATGAACTTTGTTCATTCTTCCTGGCTTTACGATGATCTCAAAATCATACTCCTGAAATAGCAATAGCCATATTCATGTCCTTCCCCCCAACACTAGATTGTTGACTAGGTATTTCAGTGTGGAGTGATCAGTAAACATTTTAAAGTGTCCTCCCAACAAGTAGTGGAGAAATTTATGTAATGTGTACAACATGGCTAACCCTTCTTTCTTAGTGGTGGTATAATTAATCTCAGCAATTGATAGCTTCCTGCTAGCAAAAGATAACGAGTGTTCAATATCTCCTCCTCCAGTTTGTGCTAACACAGCTCCTAAAGCAATGGAAGACGCACCGATATGCACATGAAACTCCTTGGTCCAATCTGGGAAAACCAGAATAGGCATAGTAGCCATTTTTTGTTTCAGTGTGTTGAAGCTCTGCTGGCATTCTTCTGTCCAACTAAACTGACAATCCTTCTTCAACAACTTCTCCATGGGTGATGTAATCTGAGCATATCTCTTAATGAACTTCCTGTAGTAGCTTGTGTGTCCCAACATAGTGTGCATTTGTTTGACTGACGTAGGAGGGGGTATATCAAGTATAATGGCGATCTTGGATGGATATACCAACAATCCTTGCTTACATAAAATATGTCCTAACAGAACTCCAAATGGTGAAAATAAAATGCATTTCTTTAGGTTCAAGGAAATTTGGCACTGCCTGCATTTATCGAACATTAGCCTTATACATTCAATATGATTCTTCAATAAACTAAAAGCAATCAAATCATCAAAATATGTTTCTAAAAATTTATGTAGAAATTCCTTGAATGCTTCGACCACCACCCTGGAAAAGATGGTTGGGGCATTCTTTAATCCGAATGGAATTACTGTGTATTGGTAGGATCCCCATTTTGTTGAAAATGTGGTCTTATGGTGACATTACTTGGCAATATGGATCTGATGGTATCCTGAAAATCCATCTATAAAAGAATATACCTCTTGGCCTCCCACATTATCTAACACTTCATCAGTGAATGGTGTAGGGAAGGGGTCATGTAAATAGGCATCGTTCAGCTTCCTAAGGTCTACGCAAATTTTCATCTCTCATGTCTTCTTGTCTTGTACCACCATAGGGATAATCCACTCTGATTCTTCGACAGGTTCTATAATCCCTGCTTCCAACATTCTGTCAAGCTCAATCTTCACTTTTTCCTTATATTTAGGGTTCAATGTGTAAGGTCTCTATTTGACTGGTCTTGCATCTGGATTCAACGGGATCCTCATCTCTCCCATAGGCCCTTTAATGACCTTCATATAAGTGAACTTGGTTGGAAACAAGTCTTGATATTCATGCAGTAACTCTATAATTTTGTCAATGGTGGAAGCATCCCAGTAATCTCCAAAATTTGCAACCTTTGGAGTCTGCTTTGTTCCAATATTGACCTTCTTAATCTTGATCAGCTATCCAATAAATGGTATCTCAACTCCTGTTCCTTCCACGTCTCTTTGGCCTTTTTCTTCTCTGATGTTCACGTTCCTAGGATCATTGTCTTCGTCAACCTTGATGTTGTAACAACCTTGCAATTTATAGAAAGGTGCAGTCCATTTGTCCTCTTCTTGATATAAAGAGAGGCTAAAGGCCTCCTCAAATAATTTCTATCTGACAATCTGTAGTGCTTGATCTACTGAAGGAAATTTAGTTTCAAATAAGAAGGTAGTTACAAAATTTTGAGTCATACCTTCCTAATCCGTAGTGATTAGGCATAGCTCTGCTTTGAGGTACTAGTTGATAGGCATCGTGTCCAGTGTGTTAATGAATTTTTTGCACCCATTGTTCTTGAGGAATGTTGCTCCAAGCTTCCTCACAACTCCACACATGGTCCTTTGGACAACTTCGACCTGTATAGAGAACTTTGTAACCTTCTACTTGTGTTGAGAATCGCGTTGTCATCAGGGTACGACATTGTACCCATTCCGTAATGCTGTGTTTATGTGCCCACCACCATCTTGCTGGTGTGGATTTCAGGGCCTCATCCATTACCAATAATCTATGTTGTATTGGTACACTTTCTTCAAAGTCTGAAAAGAAGGTTTCTAAAGGATTCAGACCATCAAAGGTGGGTAAATTTCTTACTGTTGTGCCAATCCAGCGAACTTCTCTAGTTAATCTAGCACATCTTATTTTAGATACTTCATAAATCTTATTCTGCTAGTTCTCCAGTGATTCTTCTGAGTTTGATGAACATGTGCTATCACTTCACTAGATTAATTTACCATCGTCTATAGGATTAATGTAATCCTACTATCTAGTTGTTAGCTTGTATATATTTTCTAGTCCATATGCGTGGTCTTCTTCTCCGATAGGTTCTGTGTACCGCTGAACTTCATCTGGATATAAAGGTGCAATGAACCTAAGGCCACATCTTTCAAAATTCATATGTATTTTATTTAAATCAACCACAGTGGAATTATTGAAAGCCCAATAAATTCCTAACAGCATGGGGTAAGGACAACTATCATCAAGTATTTCAATTACTTCAAAATATGCAAATGTTCTTACTCCATCGATGTCCACAGGGACATGTTCTAATCTGCCAAAAGGGCTTACGGATTGTTGATTATCCATCCTAAGTCTAATAGGGGAATATATCAACTTTGGTTTCCCATCAGTGCCCAGGTTTGCTTCATCATGACATTGACCTCTGACCCTAAGTCAAGGACTACATAATCTATCTCATACTATCCTATTTGAGCATTCAAATGTAATTCCTTATTTTTCCTTCTCTTCTTATCCATTTGGTGTACTGCCCTATTCAGTAAGGGGTCTATCTTTCCTAGCTCATATTGTTTGATTAAATTGTGTAACTCTTGTACAATGCTTTCATCCTGACTCAACTTAATACAAGTATATAAAAATTCCATGATCTTCCTTACCTCTTTTCCCTCTTTTGGTGAAGAAGACTGATCAAATTCCAAATGCATTCCATATTCTCTCACTTCTGGTCTTTTCTTTGATGAGGAACCTTGGTCTCCTCTGAATTCTTTCCTTGTTTCCTCAAACATTTATCTTTCTTTCTTTGCATCAAACATTTGTGTCTTCTCTGTAGCTTTCCTAATTCCTGAGTCTTCGGTAATCTTTCCTTGGGTCAGTCTGTCTTCTCCTATAACAGTGCCTCCTCTGGTTATAACAACGAATCTAGGCTCTTCTCTGCGAGGCTCGACATATATCATTTTTACTTGCAGGTTCTACTGAGGTCCTCGTCTTTCCTGAAGCTTAGCTAGCATCATAGGAAAATCTTCTATAACATGGTCAAACGAGTTACAATAGTTGCAAGTGGTACAAGGGTTTTGACAATCCCTTGCAACGTGTCCTGGTTGTGTGTAGTTATAATAGATGATCTATCCTTAGCCTCGACCCATTCCTCCTCCTCATCCTCTTCTTCTGAATCCACCACGAGGATTGAATTTTCCTCTCCCAGGAGAGTTATACTACGTAGTGTTTCCTTCTTATTGTACTTCACCTTGAATCTTATATATGTCTCTCAACCTTTCATGCATGAGATCATAAGCCCTACAATCCCTATCATCATCTCCTATGGACTTACAGAATTGACGTGCAACTTTCCCCTCAGCGGACGGTCGCCCTACCAGGACCTTCACAGAATCTTGGCCCGAAGGGTCCAAGCCCCTCCTATTCCTCTTGGGAATTTCTTACCCACAGAATTTCTATCGGATACTCTCCCTTCGGAAATCGGAAGATCGGGTCTCACGATATCGCGAGGTTTGTGACCCTGCTCTCAGTCACTCAACCGCCGAACCTCGAATGTCGACGGTCAACAGTCAAATATCGAGGTGTCGCCACTCGCGACGCCGAGCTCTTATGTTCTGAACCCCCGAGTACCGAGGTGCCGATCCCTGATATGGGCCCACCTGTCCTCCACTAAGTCTCCCGGACCCATGCTGCCACACAAATCTCGGGACTTCGTGGATCGCGGATCCACGATACCAAGTTTCCCTGCTGCTGGAAACCCCGAACACCGAAACTCCGATACTCCGGATTCGTGCCACCTGTCCCTCCGAGGATCGACGGCTCCCACTAAATCGGTAAATCATGGATCACAATTTCGACGTGCATGTAATCTTTTCACTTGCCAACCCCGATTCGCCGATATCTGATGGCAAAGGGTTCTTCCGGCGCTTGAGGGTTAACCTCCTCGCTTCTTCCCCCAGATCCAACGATCCACGGGACTTCAAAATTCTTCACGACGAATTCAAGTCGTCGATTATCTTCCTCTGAAGAGTTCTCTGCTTCGACACCTTCATCCTGTGCAACCTCTACTGGGTCGATTTCTACAGCGAACCAAGGGAACTATCCCTCCTGAGCGTTATTCCCCTGATTCCTTCAGAGAACTTTCCCGCACTCTGCTCACCCTTCGACCTTCAACCAGTCTCCAAGTGTGAAGTCTCCCATGTTCTATGCCTTCTCCGTCACAGCAACCCCGGCTTCTCTGCTCTCAGACTTGCTACTGAGACTCCAGTTGACCTGCACTCACCTGCACGGTTCAAAACAACCCAAACACAGCTCTGGGCAAAAGAGAACAAAAGTTCAGCTACTTAGCCTCTTCAACGCACTCTATGTGGAGGTACTCAACTGCACTCGATGCAGGAATCTTCTGGCTTAAGCAGAAAAACAATTGAAGCTCATTCACTCATTCCCTCAGGTTTCGAACCTGATATGCTATCACATATGCAGCATATAACAGATAAGCATAAAAGGAAGCAAGTAAGCAAAATCATAACATCAACAACACAAAGGTATCAAACACATCCATGAGAATTGAATCAAAGATCTTTTATTAATTCAATATCTGTACATGGAGTTTTTACACAAGCTCTCTGTTATGCTCTTCTCCTTACTCCTATCTGAATGAGAATATTTTTTTTTTTTACAATGATCCAAGGGAGGGTGTCTATAATCCGTTTTCCCTCTCGAAAGGTGACTGTATAATCTACAATAAATTTCTATCTAATAGCCTTAATAGTCTTAAATGCCTTCCTATCTATAACATAATACAAGTGCACCCGGCTTTGAATGCCTTTTGTTAAACGGCGGCGCAACAATACCAAGGTATAGTTCAAAATTTGAGGTTCGCTGGCTTGTCCAGCTGTATGTTCTCTTCCCACACTTTGGCTCGCTTGGTAGGTGAGCGATGCTCCTGCATCATACTCCTCGGCTCAAAATATTTCATGGACTCCTGTCGATGAGCTCCTGTACAGTCTGCCCATGTTTCAAAATCACTGCTTCTGTCTCCCAGCTGGCATCTTCCACTGGGTGATCTTTCCATTTCACCAGGTATTCAAAATACTGTTACCTCCTGGTCTTTCGGCCTACTCATTTGTCTAATATACATTCGATCTGCGGCTTTTCTGCTGCTGGCATCTGCTTCTGCCACTGGACCACTGGCTCTTCAACACTCCCAGCTCCTGCATCTTCGGCCTTATATGGGTATAGGTCCGAGATATTAAATATCGGGTATATCCCGATGCCTTCTGGTAGCTCAAGCTCATATGCATTCTCTCCAAACTTCTTCAGAATTCTGCATGGTCCGATCTTTTTCATCTTGAGCTTGTTGTATGTTCCCCTTGGGAACCTTTCCTTCCTCAGGTGTGCCAGAACAGTGTCACCAACTTCGAACTGAATTTGTCTCTTCAATTCGCCTTCTGCAATCGCCTTCTGCAATCGCTACTTCACTTCTGTGTGAAGTTCTTGCATTGCCTCAGCGAATTCTTCAGCCCTCGCGCTGCTAGTCTCAGCCTGTTCTGGCTCTCTAAGCTCAGACACTCCCCGCGGCTGTGTTCCATACAAAATTTGAAACAGACTCTTACCTGTACTCCGATTCACAGAATCGTTGTACGCAAACTCTGCCTGTGGTAAGATCTGATCCCAACTGTTATGATGCTCCATCACCAGGCTTCTCAATAGATCCCCTAAGCTTCTGTTGACTACTTCAATCTGCCCATCTATCTGTGGATGGTATGCAGAACTGAATGCCAAGTCAGTCCCTAATTTTTTCCATAACGTCCTCCAAAAATGACCTATGAACTTCGAGTCCCGATCTGAGACTATGCTCCTAGGCAATCCATGCAATCGGACAGTCTCTTTAAAGAACAAATTTGCGATGTGCGTGGCATCGCTGGTCTTATGACACGGTATAAAATGTGCCATCTTCGAGAACCTATCCACCAGCAAGAAGATGGAATCAACTCCCCGTTGCGTTCTCGGCAAGCCCAACACAAAATCCATGCTAATGGCTTCCCACAGACTCTCTAGTATGGGAAACGACTGATAAAACCCTGTGTTTTGCTTTCGGCCCTTCGCGTGTTGACATATTCTGCACCTGTCAACAAACCTCTTTACATATGCATGCATGCCCAGCCAAAAATATGATTTGCTCAGCTTGGCGAATGTTTTTTCATGCCCGAAATGACCTGCTAAACCTCCGCTATGTTTTTCCTTCACCAAATTCTCTCTCATAGAGAAATCTGGAATACATAATTGATTGCCCCGAAATGGAAATCCGTCCTGGATTATGAAATCTATCCACGGGCTCCTATCTCTGAGCACCGGATTCTCGGATGCCTCGTATGCCTCGCCAAAGTCTGCGTCCCCGGCATACATATCCTTCAGGTTTTCAAATCCCAAGGTTTTGACTCTGAACTCTTGCAGCAATAAACACTTCCTGCTCAAGGCATCAGCCACCTTGTTCGCAGTCCCTGAAATGTGTTTGATCACAAATGTAAAATTTTGCATGTACTCTACCCACTTCACATGCTTCTGATTCAACTTCTCCTACTGACTCATGAATTGCAGTGCATGATTATCGCTATATAGCACAAATTCCTTGGGTATGAGATAATGCCTCCATTTCTTCAATGCCTGTATGATGGCATAGAATTCTTTGTCGTACGTGGAGTACTTTAGTTTTACATCATCCAGCTTCTCGTTGTAGTATGCAACAGGTCGGTCATCCTAACTTAAGACCCCCCCAACAGCATACCCACTGGCGTCACACTTCACCTGGAAGGTCTTCCGGAAATCAGGCAGCACTAACACTGGCTGCTTGGTTATCTTTCACTTCAACAAATTGAAGCTTCTCTCAGCCTCATCTGTCCACTGGAAAACTTTATGTCGCTTCTTTACAGTGTCCATCATTGCAGCACTGATTTCGCTGAAATTCCGAATGAATTTCCTATAGAAGCTTGCCAAACCATGGAACCTCCGTACCTCGAAAAAATTCCTCGGCGATGGCCAATTCCTGATTACTTCAACCTTCTCATGATCCATCTTCAATTCATTAGCCAAAATTACAAAACCCAAATAAATGAGTTCTGTCTACATGAATGAGCATTTCTTCAAATTAATCAACAGCTTCTCCTGTTGTAACCTTCTCATCACAATGGCCAAATGCCTCATGTGTTCTTCCCTGGTTTTACTGAAGATCAGTATATCGTCCAGGTACACCACCACAAATTTGCCAATGAATTTCCGTAGGACTTCATTCTTCAGCCTCATAAAAGTGATGGGTGCATTTTTCAACCCAAATGGCATGACCAGCCATTCGTACAAACCCTCGTTTGTCTTGAACACTGTCTTCCACTCATCTCCCTCTCTCATCCGGATCTGATGATATCCGCTCTTGAGATCAATCTTGGAAAAGTAATTTTCCCCACTCAGGCAATCCATCAAGTCGTCCATTCTCGGCAATGGAGACCTATACCTGATGGTGATCTTATTTATTGCTCTGGAGTCTGTACACATCCTCCAGCCTCCATCCTTCTTTGGACTTAGTACTGTCGGAACAACACACGGACTAAGACTTTCTCTCACTAGTCCCTTATCCTGTAGATCCTGTACCTACCTTTTGACTTCCTCATTCTCTTGAGGTGTCAACCTGTACGCTGCCTTATTTGGAAAACTTGCTCCGGGTATGAGGTCAATGTGATGACTCACACTCCGCACCGGTGGCAACGAACGAGGTAGTTCATCCACGATGATGTCAGCAAACTCTCCCAGCAGTTGTTGAATCTCCTCTGGCAAGTCGTCCACTCTTGTGTTTGTCAGAACAACCCTTGGCTTCATGACAACAAAGAACTGTGGATTCTCATCCTTCTCCAGCTCTGTGAGAATCTCTTTCCCACTCATGAGAAGTATTGTGCTACTTACTTCCGGTTTTACTTATTTATATTTTATCGGAAGCAACTTATGGAGTCTCCCACCCTTCTCCAAGGTGTATGTGTTCATCCTCCCATCATGAACAACATTTCTATCATACTGCCATGGTCTACCCAGCAGTATGTGGCATACATCCATGGGAATGACGTCACACAAAATCTCTTCATGATAATTTCCAATTTTAAATTTAACTAAGCACTGTTTAGTGACACTTACCCGGTGTCCTTTTTGTAACCACGAGACCTTATATGGACTCGGGTGCTTAGTTGTTTCTAGCTCTAGCTTTTCGACCATCTCAGCTGCAACGAGATTATCAGTGCTCCCGCTATCGATGATGACTTTGCATTTTCTGTCATTAGCTGTGCAAGCCGTCCTGAACAGTCTGCTCCTCTGCACTGAGCTATCCACCTCTTCCTCAGGTGTCAAAAGAATCTTATGTGTCCCAAGCGATCTTCCGCTGTCAGCATTGCGTCTCTGCGCCTTAGTGATGTGAGTTCCTCCTTTGTCCATCTTCCTTTCTGGACAGTCAATGGCTTTATGACCGTCTTTGCCACACGTGAAACATGTGATAACTCCTCCATGGCCTCTTCCTCTACCTCGGGTACGAGTAAAAGTATTTGCATGAGCATAATCTCCTTGCTGATCTGGTTGCTGCCTCCTCGGCTCAAAGTTTTGCTGCCTCTGCTGTGAGGTTCCACCTCTTTCAGCTCTTCCTTGAGGATTTTTCCAATCCTCCTTGGGCTTCTGAATTTCTTTCCAGGCAACTGCCTTGCCTCTAGGCTGGCTTCCGCCTCGCCCTTGCTGTCCCTGCTTGCGGCTCATCTTTTCTTCTTCTTTCAGAGCCATCTGGTATGCATCCTCAACTGTGCGGATGGTCAGCATGCTCAATTCATCCTGAATGTCATACCTGAGACCATTCAGATATCTCGCCACCTTTTTTTCATCACTCTCTCGATGACCAGCTCGAATATTGAGCCTGTAAAATTCTTCGGTGTATTCCGTCACCGTCATCAACTTCTTTCTCAGGTTCTGCATGCGCCTGAACAGAGTGATCTGGTAGTCCCTTGGAATGAACTTCGCCTTCATCTTGGCGATCATCCAATCCCAGCTTTTGATTTTCTGTTTGCCTTTGGAACGCCTGTCTTCCTGCAACTCGTCCCACCATAAGGCTGCATGTCCCTTCAGCTTCGTGACGGCATGCCTTACTTTCTTGTCCTCTTCGATATCTTCATAATTGAAGTAGGTGTCAAGTGCTCGGATCCAATCCAACAAACCTTTTGCGTTTAGGCTTCCCTCATAGATGGGAATGTCCATTTTTGTCTTTGAGCTCATCCTCGAAATAGCTCAGATCAACCGCTCGATTGAAGCATCTTCTGCTGAGACTTCTTCGGCGTCGTGTCCATCTTCCTCTTCAATCTCGGGATCGCTGAACTCTCCTGCGTCGACTCCATGCCTCTGGGTGGTCTCCATATCTTCGATTCTTTCTCTGAGATCTTGTATCTGACGTTCCATCTCTTTATTCCCTGTCAGCCTTCCCCTTCTTCGCGCGTCCCTGTCCTCACGATCAGGTGAATGCGTCTCCCTTCTGGGTGGCATTATGTCTTTCCTTCTCTCTGCTACCCGAACAAAGAGAACTTCCCTTTCCAGGCTCTGGTACCACTTGACGTGCAACTTGCCCCTCAGCGGACGGTCGCCCTACCAAGACCTTCACAAAATCTTGGCCCGAAGGGTCCAAGCCCCTCCTATTCCTCTTGGGAATTTCTTACCCACAGAATTTCTATCGGATACTCTCCCTTCGGAAATCGGAAGATCGGGTCTCGATATATCACGAGGTTCGTGACCTTGCTCTCAGTCACTCAACTACCGAACCCCAAATGCCGACGGTCAACAGTCAAATCTCGGGGTGTCGCCACTCGCGACGTTGAGCTCTTATGTTCTGAATCCCCGAGTACCGAGGTGTCGTTCCCCGATATGGGCCCACCTGTCCTCCACTAAGTCTCCCAGGCCCACGCTGCCACGTAAATCTCGGGACTTCGTGGATCGTGGATCCATGATACCAAGTTTCCCTGCTGCTGGAAACCCTGAACACCGAAACTCCGATACTCTGGATTCGTGCCACCTATCCCTCTGAGGATCGACGACTCCCACTAAATCGGGAAATCACATATCGTGATTTCGACGTGCATGTAATCTTTGCACTCGCCAACCCCGATTCATCGATATGTGATGGAAAAGGGTTCTTCCGGCACTTGAGGGTTAACCTCCTCGCTTCTTCCCCCAGATCCAATGATCCACAGGTCTTCGAAATTCTTCACGATGAATTCAAGTCGTCGATTCTCTTCCTCTGAAGAGTTCTCTGCTTCGACACCTTCATCCTGTGCGACCTCTACTGGGTCGATTTCTACAGCAAACCAAGGGAACTATCCCTCCTGAGCGTTATTCCCCTGATTCCTTCAGAGAACTTTCCCGCACTCTGCTCACCCTTCGACCTTCAACCACTCTCCAAGTGTGAAGTCTCTTTTGTTATGTGCCTTCTCCATCACAGAAACCCCAGCTTCTCTTCTCTTAGACTTGCTACTGAGACTCCAGTTGACCTGCACTCACCTGCACGGTTCAAAACAACCCAAACACAACTCTGGGCAAAAGAGAACAAAATTTCAGCTACTTAGCCTCCTCAACGCACTCTATGTGGAGGTACTCAACTTCACTTGATGCAGGAATCTCTTGTCTTAAGCAGAGAAAAAATTGAATCTCATTCACTCATTCCCTCAGGTTTCGAACCTGATATGCTATCACATATGCAGCATATAACAGATAAGCATAAAAGGAAGCAAGTAAGCAAAAGCATAACATCAACAACACAAAGGTATCAAACACATCCATGAGAATTGAATCAAAGCTCTTTTATTAATTCAATATCTGTACATGGAGTTTCTAAACAAGCTCTCTGCTCTGCTCTTCTCCTTGCTCCTATCTGAATGAGAATGTTTTTTTTTTTACAATGATCCAAGGGAGGGTGTCTATACTCCATTTTCCCTCTCGAAAGGTGACTGTCTAATCTACAATAAATTTCTATCTAACAGCCTTAATAGTCTTAAATTCCTTCCTATCTATAACATAATACAAGTGTGCCCGGCTTTGAATGCCTTTTGTTAAATGGCGACGCAACAATACCAAGGTATAGTTCAAAATTAGAGGTTCGCTGGCTTGTCCAGCTGTATGTTCTCTTCCCACGCTTTGGCTCGCTTGGTAGGTGAGCGATGCTCCTGCATCAAGAATGTACAGTACAAATTTGTAGGTGTCTGAACATACTTTTGCATGTAGTAGCACTCACTAGGGCAATGTCTATTTCTGCATACCTCGCACCAAGGTAAGGTGACTTGCTTCAAAGGGATAGGAGCTCCAAAAGCCAAGTATTCATTGAATAGGGGATAGTTTTCCTTGTCATGGCCTTCTGATCTGCATCTGACACACCAGATGTCATTTACTTTACCTTTTCCTTGTCTTTCTTCATATCTTCGACCTACAGAGACAAACTAGTTAGCTGACTCAAAATCTGACTCATACCTGAGATGGATTCTCCCATAGGGGCTAACTCAAGCTTCATGGTGATCTCCAAAGCCTCAGACTGTGAAGAAATCTTCTGTTGCATCAGAGGGACTCTGATGTGTGGTAAGAGGGAAGTAATGAAGCATTCTTTTTTCTGTTCGTATGGTATCTAAAAAGTCAATCGGCATGTGAAGGTTTTGAATCTTTGATCGAATTCCAAAATAGGTTCGGGCACCTTCTGCTAGATCTCTTTCAGCTCTGTGATACATTGTGACTCCAACTTGGGTTTCTTGAACTCTGCAATCAATGCATTCTTAATCTGATTCAGTGGCTTAGGCTGTGCAAGTCCTTGGACAAGCTTCATGTACCAGCTCAGTGCACGATCCCTTAGAGTGGTACTAAAATGGGTTTTTTTTATAGCTTCATCAGTGACATTTTTAATATTCCATATGGCTTCACATAGGAACTAGTGTTGATCAGGATCTTCAGATCCATCTCCCCTAAATATAGGAAGCCTCATCTCATCTTCCATAGATATTCCTAGGGTTCCTGACTGAATATGTGGTGGACTACTGTTGACAGTGCTTTGGACACTCTGGTGACTGGGATTACTTTGGTTTCTTAATACTACTAAATCAACAGGAGGGATAATAGTACTTACTTTGATGGTCTACACAGTTTTTGAGGTTTTAGGTTCTCCCCGACGAAGCTCTTCAACTTTTCCTTCCTCTTCCCTAGAGGGTTCTGAATGTTCTTCGTCTGTCAGTTCTACCTTTTCTCCATTGTAGAAACCCTCCTCCCCATAGTTCTGCCTAAACATTTTTGCAAGGTGAACTTCTCGGAACAATCTCCCACTGCGAGTATGTCCAGCTTCTGTGTTGTTGTCACTGTCCAAATTCTTGAACATTAGCCTTTCTAGATCCGACCTATCTACTATATCTTTAAGATGTTCTTCTCATGCAATAACATCTTGAGTCTCAACTTCAAGAATTGTAAAAATTTTCCTCTGGGTCCCTTGAAGAAGTATCTCTCATCTTGGTTGTATGATTCTACTCTGTCAACAACAAACTCTATGATGTAGCCTCCAATGGTGCTATCAAACCAATGATCTATTGCTCGTGATACGACGTTATCAAATCTTTTGACCTTCTTGATCAACTATGATGTCCAAACCAGAGGAGGTCTAGATTGTATCTCAAACTGGCTATAAGCTAATCTAGATAGCCACTCATACAACTCCTGATGGATTCCCCCAAAGAAAATTTCCTGTATATCAGTAAAGATATATTTCTCGAACCAATCCTATGAACTAAGAGTAGGGTTCTTGTTTTGGGATTCAACGAAGTCCTTTTATTGATCCTCTATCCACTTTTGATTCTCTTTCTTCGATGGAAACCACATTGAAATTCCCTCAAGAAGATTCCAGTCCCGGCAACGGAACCATTTGTTGGCACAAGGGAAGACCCAGGGTTCAGCTCCAAGAGCACACCAACAAGCCCTAACTACTGGCACTTTCGGCAACACCTACGAAGCAAATGCAATCTCACCTGAAGAAGTTATGAGGGGGTTGCATGACAGATATGTCTACAACCAAAGACAATATCAAGTGGATATAACACAAGAACAACATAGCGTTCATATATCACTTATCATCTTAGATCTATTCTACACATCTACTTATCATATCTAACGAAGTAGTGCAATCACAGTATATTAATGACAGAGATAGAATACCAATCACACACAACACAAAATATACGTGGTTCACCCTCTCTCTAGGGCTATGTCCACAAAAATGTGCTATAATATATTAAGGTAAAGAATACAGTTCTTGTCTGCGCTCTTAGCTAGGAGATCTTCTTTCTTCTCATTTCTTCCTCTCCCCTCCCTACGCACCCACCTGCAAGGTTGATCTTTGCACCCAGTTGAAGATCTTACAATACCAGAAGGCTCTCATACTCAACACTTCTTTCTCACACACTACTACTCACTCCATCACACAATGACAAAGACAACAAAAATAATCATAACACCAACCCATCCCAGGTCCTTTAGACCTCTATTTATACATTACAATAGCTCACCGACATCCTTAGCCCAAAACCTAGGTGTCCAAAAACCCTAGGTTTCTAAAACCCTATGTCAACTTGACATTTGTTTTCAGGGCTTCACCAACTTGTCTTTCCTTCCTTCTCACGTGGTGCTCCAAAGCATCCAACGGTGGATTTTCTGCTTGCTAAGTTGTCCACGATCCTTCTTTCTTTCTTATCTATCATCCCTAATCTCTTCGTCCAATAGCTTACTTCGCTCCTTCTTTTCTTCTCTTTTGCTCACTTCGACCCAGTAACTGTCACTGTGTCTTTCGCGAAGTTCACATTCTCCCTTTTCTTCCTTGATCTTCGTGTACTTCCATAACCAAGGGCCAACAGTAGTGCTTGTTAAGTGCTTGTGGGATGACAGGAAACCCTCTTTTGGTTGAATTTCTGGGTGAAGTCTTTCTCTTCATCTTTTCATTTTTGTTGTCCTTGTACATTGGGCTAGGTATTTTGTTGCTTGACATCATTTTTGAGTTATCTCTTTTTTATACAAAATAGGGCTATCTATCAAGCTACTTTTCAGTCCATGCATTTTCAGTTTCGATATATTGAAAATATATAAAAAAAAATAGGAATTTTGCATTGCTTGTCTTTTTTTGTCTTTTGAGTCCTTATCATTAGCTTGGTGCAGATAGTGAAAGATTGCATATTCACTTTTGAATTGCAGAGTTGAATTTGAAAATTTCATTGTTTTTAGAAGCATATCATTCATTGAAATTTAAAGTTAGGACTTTGCATTATTTTCATATTTACTTTTATTGCAGAGTCATACCACCATGAGTTTCAGTACCATACTTTTTTGAGTAATCATGACCATAAAATCAACACTATAATTAAAAAATTATTAGTAACGATTTTATTTTCTAGGGTGCACAAACTAACCTAGGATTTAGTGCCTTGGAATAGGATTTTGTGAGTAAACTTCTCCAAGGAAATTAAATCAACATATGTGTATGAGTCAAGGAGTGGAGAAATCCAATGTATAATTGGTAAGATTAGGAGGCTCCACTGACACTAGAGTTAATCACAAGGTCGCGTGAAGTCGGTTGAAGGGATACCCCCCCGATACCTTCCTAGTGTCAGAGATATTTTTGGTGATCTATTCATATCTAAAGATCTTGTTAGTGCCCTTACCTTCATGAGAGGAGGTGATTTCAAGGTTTTAGTCTTTTCTACCCTTCCCATAAGGTGGACCTAAATTACGACTTCTCTCATGTGCATCGATTATATAGTGGTTTATTAGTTTCTTGACTTAGGTGTCTCATAGGTTACTTGCAGTGGTTATTCTACATGTACCTTGGGTTAGATAAGGGTTGGAGAACACACAACCTTTATGGAGGATTACCTCTCTAGGGGGATCTGACCGACCAATTTTTAATCCCACAAGGGTCCTTATAACTAATTTTTTTACCTCCGATATTTAGCAGGGAGTCTCAAGCTCCTCTTGGGAAACACATACCTTATTTAGGGATGGAGGCCACTCAACCACTTTAACTCATTTGCATGCATATTGGTCGTTTGACTTTTGGTGTGCTCTTTGATTACTAGTTGGCCTTATGAGTCTATAATGAGTCCTCATTATCATGGATAGTGGAGTCCCTTTGAATACCTCATTTACTGCTACTTACCCCATGATGTCTACTCAGTTCATGGGGATGAATCCTTCTATTTCTTATAATGGTATGAAGAACTATGGTACTCAGTACGTGCCTTGGTTCACTAGTCATTCTCTCATTGATATGACTTCACCCGTGCAATCCTCTCGCTGGTCCACTTATATGAATCCTAGAATTGGATCCAGAGGCGCCATGGCCCCAATTCCTACATCTTCGTTTGATATGAGTCATGTTCCTCAACCAACTTTCACGACGGGAGGTTGGAATATCCCCTCTTACATATCCAATCCTAGTTATGCTCTTTCGGAAGCCAATACTCAGATGGGTGCTTACTCTACTTACTACACACCATCCATGTATCCTTCATCCGCCATGCGGGTTCCTTCGAATACTTTTCCTATGATTGGTCATGTATCCCTGAGTATTTCATATGGGGAGAACCAATTTTACAGTTCAGGATACCCTCTTTATGGAACCCCTTCACAAGGGGGAAACTCATATCCTCACTTGAATAATCCTTATCATACTTCTGTATCTTTACAGACTTCAATGATGATTCCCATACACACCTCTTCGAATTAGTTAAACAAATGATACTACCTTTCTAGACTGGGAGTAAACTAGGACCCTGCCTAGCTTGCAATGTTTCAGAGTCAATATTTCCCTGGACCTTGGTATCAAATGCCACAACCCATCGCTATCCCAATATTTTTAAGTCATATTGGAGATCCATCACCAACCTCTTCCAGTCATGTTAGAGATGGGTCAATAACTTCTATAAGTCATGTTGACAGCCCACACACAGCCTCTGCCAATAATGTTGGGGGCACCATTATTTCTGCCACAGATCATATCAATGTCATATCTGGAACCCCTATACATCATGTAGGAGATGAATCTCCCACCTCTTCCAGTCATGTCGAGATCATGTTGCCAACTATTGTGAATGAAGATATCCCCTTTTGAACTCAAAAAGCGTTTAAGCGGGTTATTTAACTTCTATTCTAAATCACCGAATCTCGCATCCAACCCCATTCTTTTGGACTCAATCAATGAAAAAGCTTAGTCGGCCCACGCTAAACCGATTTAATAGAGGCCTGGCTAAGGACTGCTACCCTCTATTCTTTTCTTGCTAAGAACGAATTATCGAAGCCCGGAAGTTCCTTCGTTCCCAACCATCTCATATCATAGCCTTCGTGCCAAGGCTAAAAGAGCTCCATTACACAGAAGACCAATCGAATCTCGATTCAAGGACAAGCAAGGAAATCAGTCCAATAGAATAGCCGCTTCTTCTTAGAAAATGGATCCATGTTATCAAAGAGGAATTTCCCTCGAGCTGGGCATGAGCTATTCCCATCTAGTTATGCGTAGTGGGACTGCGATTCTTCCTTTAAAGATCGCCTTGCCTTTATTAAAGTACGCTGTACCCCTCCCCTAACCACAGAAAATCAGTGTCCCTCAACCTATTGAATTTCCTTCACTCGGGTATTTAAGTTCCACTACACCCATTTAGTAGGGCGAGAGAAGCCGGGATGCCTTAGACGTAAGCCTAAATTCCTTTGTAGGACTTGCAAAGGATATCACCTTACTACGAACAAGATACCAGAAGCATGGAGCTTGCCCAAGGGCCCTTCAGATTCTGAGGCATTTGTGATTTCCCCACACCTTGTTCTTCCCTTTATTGACATGGTGGTAACACCACTACAATATTCTCCTGACCTCACCCCCGTTGTCGAGGGTGATGTGTCCCCTATCCCTGTTGGCGTGCATCCTCTTCAACCTATAACTGAAGAAGTGTTCATACCATTGAAATCTCTGGTCAACCCTACTCCCTCTGTATAGAATGATGCATTCTTCAATCATGTCATCAACATTCCTAATCTTGCACTTTTTGAACAAGAGAGATTTATTCTCTCCTCGAGTGCTCTCCCTCCAATTCCCTAGGAAGTTCCCTTTAATTGGGATGACCTTTTAGGGTATCCCATGCCCCCACCTATGTCTTTAAGGGACATTATCCAGTCTATCACGGAGACTATATACTTCATCAGTGTTTTATCCTCCTCGACTTGGAGAGCTTTGAGTTTTCCCAAGATTATGTCAGTTATTCCTAAGATACTGAAATTCCACATAAGTCATACTCGATAGCCTTGGCCTCCCCCGTGACTTTCCACCTAGAATCTCCCAAATGAGTCCAAGTTAAGCTCTTTTTCAACTCGTCTAAAAAGACAAAAGACTGTCGAGTGATTTTTCCCTTTCACACTCGTTAAATTGGACTTGAAAGGTCATGAGTCTTAGTTAATCTCTTTTTCGAATCGCTACCAAAAAAGTGAAAAGATCGCCAAGTGAACTTGTATTTTTCACACTCATAAATTGGTTTTGAAAAGCCGTCTATTTGGCACAAGTTTATCCCTTTTTCACACCAAGTAGACTAAAAGATATAAAAAGGGACATTGTTTTTTGGTGTTAAGTTGTGATTGCATCTCATGCCCTTGCTTGTAGTATTGATCCTATAGTCAGTTCTTGCTTTGTGTTATAAACCATTTTACTCATCAGTTTTGCATCCTCAACCAAGAAGAGCTTTGTTTATATCCTTCACAATTTGACACCCTATACCTAGGAGGGAACATCCCCTAAGTATCCATCTCTCGCATGCATTTGCTTTCATTGAGAATTGGTACATTCCACTACTAGAACAATTTTTTCTTACTTGCAACACTCATTCCCTCCTCTGTATCATAGCATTCATTTGTCTATGAAAAAATAAAAAAAGACAGGCAGGAAGGGAGTATTATCTTATGTGGGAATAAGTCCTGTTGCCTTTGAATAGAGCACAAAGTTATTGAGTCCATTCATCATAATTTTGGGAATAAAAATGACCTTAGGAAGCAGAGCTCATTACAAAGTCTTCTCTACCGACTGGTTACTCTTCCAGTCCCTATAGAGAATTTTATTGATGCCTCATGCATCTCATGGTTTCATCATTGAGTCTATGCTGCCAGAGTCCTCCATTTTTCTCTTGCTCTTGTTCAAAGGAATTCTATTAACCTATGTCAACCACTCTTTAGAACTCTTGACTTTGCATGTCGGCCATACCCTCATTCTGTCTCAGAATCACATGATACTATAGTCCTATCATGCACCCTGGCCCTACTTTCGTCATTGGTAGTTCACCTTGAACCCAACAATCAACATTTCATCATTGGTCATTGACTGGGTGTTTTCCCTTGTGTTCAAAGATGATACATCTATTCACACATAAGGATTCATGTAGTGTCTTGTATTGAATTATCCTTATTGGTGGTTTCCTCACCTTTCTCAGTAGTTTTCAACATTGGCTTCTATTCAGATGGTCTTTTTCATGTACCGCTTACACCTAGCACATGCAAAAGACACACCAGGTCGTTGGTTCGTGAACTTGTTCTTCGTCTGATTTCCACCAAATCATGAAGCTCCTTCTTTGTTCCTTGTGCTGACTAATGAGAGATGCCTTAATTCTCTCCTTTCAGCGGGTCTCCTTCCATCGACATCAACCCATTAATTCTGGAAACAAGACCTAGATTCTTATGAGTAACTTGAGGCTTGCAGTAATTAGTGGTAAGTTATCTCACCATCAATAGTTGGGAATACATCAATGTCTCCTGGTCGATGGGTTCTTTAGGTGTTCGACACTGACTCCTTTATTCACACTTGTAACAATGTTCTCAATGCCTTGATACCTAATTTCATTATCGGTAGTTTGTCTCGCGTTTGTTAACGGTACACCTCAATGAATGGTAATCAAATGATGTCTCATTATGTTTGACCTCAACTCCTTTATTGACATGATGTATACTTGCACCTTTGGCGAATTGTGTAGAAGACTTGAAGACATCACTATGTGGACGCACCTTTCCT
The DNA here is from genome assembly GCA_009831015.1 of Picea engelmannii. Taxonomy (NCBI): domain Eukaryota; kingdom Viridiplantae; phylum Streptophyta; class Pinopsida; order Pinales; family Pinaceae; genus Picea; species Picea engelmannii. The sequence goes on along the minus strand of ML778376.1, from coordinate 130,027 downwards.
GAGTTGTTTCTTCTTTTTCATTGGACTGGTACTTATACAACTTCAATGATCATGGGAGATCAAATTGTACTCCATGGTATACATATATCTTCAGATTGGTTTTGAGAATGGTTCTACTAGGCCTTGTTCATGACTATGATAGCTATTGGCATGTAACTTCATTTGTATCTGCCTATTCATGGCCATGGACACTTGTTTGGTATAATTTCACATGGATCTGTAGTGTAATTTTTGGTAGCAATGTATGCAAATTTAGTGCAGAATGTAATGAGCAACTTATTTCTTCCAATTGGTCCCCTACCACTCCACTTTGGGGTTATTTATAATGCATTTCGGCCATTGCAGATACTCCTCTAACCTCACACATTAGGAGGCATCTGTTAGAGAAATATTTTCCTCACACTATGCAATCTTGTAGAGATGGCCTTGTTCCATTTCCCTACGTAGACGTATCTTCCCTATTGCTAAAATCCAGAGACAAAAATACAATTTTTTCCACTTGTATGCATCTTGCACACTATTCAACAAGTGTATATGCAGGTTGCTCCACTACAGCCCGCGTACATCGGGATTTGTACCAAAAAATCAAAATTAAATGTCGGGTTTCCATGTCACAATAGGATATCTCTAATCCTTGGCCTTGCATATAATAGAAACATTCTGACTCATCCCTTCAGTTGCATTTTGAAGGCTATAAAGAGGTCAATTCCGAGCTATGGAAAAAGAGAAATAATTCAACTTTGAGAGCAAATTTACTTTGGAGAAATTACTTCATACTGAGCCTGCATCCCTTTTTCCTTTAAGTCTAAACACAATGTTCAATGCCCAATCTCTTCCCTTATTGATGGAGAACCTCATTATCTCCCTTATATGAGCTTGCCTTTGGTGGAGGATTGAAGTGGTGGAGGCCCAACTGGAAGGAACTTGGTTTCTCGGTTCTGAACCATGCCGACACGGAAGTCTGTAATATTTTCACTTCTACTGATCATTTATTAATAGAAATACTCTCTTCCCATCGAATTGATGTATTACAAATATATGAATTATTATCCATGGGCATATTTGTTATGAATATTGATGAATTATTCTATCTAATGTGCTAACCTTTTATACTGCCACCATATGCTTTTTTTTGCTTGTTTGTTGAGAACTTGTTGCAGGTATATATAGATTTGGGTCAAAGTGCTCAACGGTGGACTTCATCAAACATCTATATGAGGTAGGCCTCTTTATTATCTTTCTTGCACATTGTTTTATATAGCATGTTGTTGGGATAGAGTTGATATCTGTAGTTGTTTCCATCTGTTGTGGTTCACCCTATCCATAGAGATATTTTCCTCGTAACAACGGGCCTGCCATTGGTGACGCTGAGCCATCAAATATATCAATTATGTTTCCTCTTTAGCTACTTAAAGACAACTTTTAGTCCTGGGAGTGATGAACATTGCTCTGTCGCATGGTCTTTCACATAGATGGCACAAACCTGAACCACATCCAAGGGACATTCCCTTGGACCATGTTTATTTCTGCATCGGTGGAAAAATATGGCCAACGACTGTTCTACTTCTACTTGTTTCTGTTTAACCTGGAGAACATCCAGTTGTGTATTCAAAGTACTCAAAATGTCTGTTTTAAAATTTTCTATAAGATTACCAACTTCTGCTTGGGTGACACCCCCGCTAGTAATGTTGTTATTTCTGGTGAGGGGAGCCCGTATTCTCGATCTGGTTTGTGTACTTCCACGTGAGCACCTGATGCACAATTGGATAATGTTATCATAAGTTTCTTGATCAATATCACCTTTTCCCATTAAATTCAATGTGTCTACCCATTCATCCTTCATACCTTTTATCAGAGTGGCTTTAAGTACTTCACCTGGTAATGTACCGTAAGGTGATCTCTGTAAGTTATATTGAAACCTTTCAACATATTCTTCTAGTGTTTCTTTTTCTTTTGTAGTCATTTGAAATATTTTGTCTTTTAGATCCCTGGTTCTACAATAGCCTGGATATTTCATAAGGAAGGCTTGTTTAATTTCATCCCAAGAATTAAAAGTCCCCCCCTCCCCCCGCTAATCCCATAAACCATCGTAAGGTTTCCCCTTTCAAAGTGGAAGGAAATAGTTTCAGTTTCTAGGGTTTGGAGGTGTAGTCACAACCTATACACAGGACATCAAACTCGAATAAGAACGCATCAGGGTCCTTTGATATCAATCCATGAAAGGTTGGAAGATTCTATAGTGGTATGGATTTCATGGGGGAATTAGCAACTGGATCAACTATAGGATATTCCAAAGTGGAATTCTAGGTTCATAGTTGATTTGGTTGTGCCATTTGGTCGAACATATGCCAGTAATCTTTAGGGATTTCTTGGCCCAGGTGTTCTATTCGAGGTGGTTGATTATTTGGTCCCTTATGATATTTAATCACACTGCCTGTATCTAGGATTTCAGGTGTTCATTTTCCTATCAGAATCACAAGAGATCTAGGTTCGGGTGGTGGTGGGGTTTCCCCAACAATTCCACTGGTTTCCCCTTCTCCTTATTCTAAATTACAAGAAGTTCCCTTGTATAAAGGACTGAGAGGAGAAGTGTGTGTATTTTGGAAACTTTTCTCAGTCCCTTCAGTTCCTCTATGAACCTTAGCATGAGATGCAGTTGGTGAATTTACTGCTTTAGGGATTCAGGTGGATCCTTTTTGAGGTCCAACCGAGGCTTGAGATTCATCTTTTTAGATGATTTCATCTATGAAAGTGCTTCTTCCAAGGGGCACTGAGCCTTGGGATTTTATAATTTTTGGTGGTGGTTTTAATTTTTTAGGTTCTTTCTTCTTAGTTATACACACGTACACAAAATTCTAAGTACCTATATAACCTCTATGCATCGGTTGAAGGTAGATTTTGGCACAATAATTTTACTTTTTGCATACGTAGGTTCTTACCTTTCATTTTCAATACCTCATCCTCTAGAGATGAAACCTATGCTATCTTTGAAATTCTCCCTGGCAACGACACCAAAATGTTGGGATCTAAATATGTCCTAAAAAAAACTTAGTTTAACATTAATTTATCAACCGAGGATTCGTCTTTTCTTTCAAGAATATCAGCAAAGTCTATGCAGATAGTTGTGGAGGTTAAAATCATGTAGTTAAAGAGAATCTGAGTGTTACAAGTTATTTTCATCATCCCCATGACCATTAATGATGTAAACCTATCTGTTTCCTTTAGAGGGGTCAGTAGCCTGAATTCCTGAAGAAAGAAGGGAGAAGAACTTTTCCTGAGAGAAGAAATTGTGTTTTCCTCTATAAAAACCCTATTTTGGAGAATTTCCGCAAGCTGCTATATATGCAGGGTGTGGAAATGCCTGATTTATGCACCTTGATCTATAGCTAGGGTGCGGATTTTTCACAGGTTGCACTATATCTAGGGTGCAGTAGCCTCCTGTATGTGGGAAAAACGAGCATCTTCTCGATGTTTCTAGAAGGAGAAGCTTCTATGGTGAGGTGGCCTCCGGACGGTTTGGATCTTACTCAATTTCATGATTTAGTGGGATCATCCTAACCTCCTTACCTTATCCTCTTCAACTTATAAAAGGAGAGGAGCTCTCATGGAGAAAGTTAGTTGGTTTTGGAGCTTGGCTTTATCAGTTGAATTTGGCTTGAGATTGTTAGCTTGGTTAGATTGGCTTTGAGTTTTGCTTTGTCAAGATATATTGTGAGTAGCTATTAGATACATGGTATCATAATTCTTGGAGCAAGAAGTGTGTGGGAAGCAAGGAACTGTTGGAAAGAACCTGACAACATCAAGTCATCTGGTTGTATCTTTCTTCCACATTCTTTAATACAGTGACACGTTTTTTTCCCATCAAATCATTCTCATTTTGTTGCATGAATCCTTGATCACATGCATAGGTTATCATTGAATATACTATTGTTTCTTTCACTTTGGTTGGTCTGTGTCATTGCATATTTGATCTCACAAGAGCACCGGAGCGAAGCAGGGACAACAAAGATATAAGGAAGTGATATATAAAGGTATGCCATACATTCCTTCTTTGGTAGTAAATTCAATGATTGTAACTTAGGGAAAGCGTCATGTCCTGTCTTGTTTTGTTCTAGATCCAGGTGGATCTAGGGAAATTAGTTTATGTCCGCATTCATCGATTTATCCTACACAAAATTGGCAACTCTACTGGGGAGAGAATTATTTTCCTATTTTGTCTTTCTTTCTTTCTTTGATTTCCTGGTTTCTATTTTCTAAGTCACTGGGAGATCCAACTTGACTCTTTGACTGTTAAACTTCACTAGAAAACCTTCTTAATTTTATTTTTTTTTCCATTTTTGTTTGATTTCTGCACCTTGCTTTGAGGGACAGTGCGATGACTTGCGATTTCTGCATCCTACATATTTAGAACAGTGCGGAAATTCCACACCCTACCCATATCTGGCCTACGAAAATTAGTGATTTCCGCGCTGTGTTAGTCTACAGCCAACAAAAATTGTGAAATTATTTATTTTTGATGGTTTTTTCCTTACCTAGACCTTGGATTTGGTTTTGGGGTGAATTTTTTGGTTTGATTATGATCTGTTTATAGTCTACTTGACAGCTTTGAGTTTTCTTTTATTCATATTTTCTTTGTTTTCGTTTGAAAGATTTGATCTCTTGCTTTGAGTGTCTTTCTGTTACAAAGCATTTTTTTTTCTTTAGAATTGTTTGGTGAAAGAACTTTTTTTTCTTTTATTGAATAGTTCATGTTAAAAGAGAAAATTGTTTGGGTTGCTTTGTTTCATGTCGATTTGCTGTTGTTGTTAGCTATCTTTGAAACAAATCAAAAAATAATTTCTTTCTTTATATTAAATTGGGGGCATCCTTGCATTTGAAGTAGCGAAATTGCATGATTCTTGGCTTTTTTTGGTCTTAAATTAGTTCATTTTTTTTTGGGGGGGGGCATGAATCGTGTATTGGTGTACAGTCTTTTTTTCTCATTTCTTGAGAACATTGATATTCATGAGTTTAATTAAATTTTGGGACATTGTATATCTAGAAATTAGAATGTTTTCTCCTTCTCGTAGCATAGATTTCATCGAAATGAAAAGATTGCATTTTCATCACTTTGCATAACTTTTGAGTCAGTCAAAACACCATATTGTCCATGCCATTTTCCTCTCAAGTAACAACAACCATAAAATAAAGCACTTATAAAAATTGATTAGACATTTTTTATATTTTTCTAGTAGAAAACCTACATTAGATTAGTTGTAGGGCTTTGGAATAGGTGTGAAAGATAACTTTCCAAAGCTGCAAACAAACGTAGAATCTTGCGTTAGGGAGCGGTGAGATCCACTTGCTACATTTTGTCCTGGGAAGCCCTTCTAACACAAGGGTCAATCACGAGGTCACATTGAGACTAGCAGAGTTACTCACCCTGCTTTGTTGGTCTTGGTGTAGAGATTGTGCATATTATGGGGGTCGCTTGAAGGTATACCCACAAGGATGAGTGGAAGCCTTTCAAGTTTATTTCAGGCTAGATACCCTGACTTTGCATGTGGATCAGATTGCCGACTGTTTTCCCAAGCATCACTGTAGTAATTGGTAACCTTAGTGTCTTATCTCTTTAGGGTCTTTACACAAGGTGAATGTGGAGGGGAAAGTCTTCACGGTACCTAGAATCGACATTGGACAAACTCACTCAGTCTCCTTGGAGGGTATACCCACGATTATGTGTGGGATCTTCCACCAGGGTGTAAGTCCATTAAGCAAGTCGTCAACGTAACTTTTCCACCCGCTCTATCTCAACCCCTCCTTACTTTGTTCCTGCGATGTTGGATTTCATCACCAACTAGTGTGCTCATTGTGAGAAGGTTTTGTTTTCTTGCTTGGTTACTAGAATTTTAGCATGTGTTGTTTGTTCTCCCTAGCAGACTCTAGGTTGGATATTTATTTAATGGCATCCATTCCCAGAATGACCAATGAAGGAACCCCTGTTCCAGAGGAACCTTTTGTTTTTCCTTCTTACGGGAACATTGGTCCTCCTCACATCGCTACTTTGAGCCTTCTAGGTCTCACAATTGGATTACTAGTATGGTTGTTTTCTACTCAAGTAATCTCGAATGCAGCTAGTTCTTCTATTGTAAGCACTTCCCCCCAAGAAAATCAACCTTATGTTGATCCTTCACCTTCTTCACCTTCTCCACTTGCAATCTCTTCTTCCATTTTATCTTCCTTGTCGAGTGAAAGCTATGAACCTAGTAACTCAGTGGATAAGAATAAGAAGAAAAATAAGCAAGGGTATAAACTTCCAACCACTGTCGGTCATGTTGGAAAGAAACTAATTACTGTTAATCGTGCTAGGAGTGTTGATTATGCAAAGATCATCCAAACAACCCATAAGCCCAAGTACCCTTACAGGATTTGTAAGGGTATACATTTTCTTAAGGATTTCCCTGGTCTATCCAAGGTTATAGAAGCTTGGTTGTTGTTGGGAAAAACACCCTACGAACTAGCAAATAGAGTTCAGACTTTGCATGCAAATTTGACCGAATAGAAACTACTTTCTACCTACGTCCCTATATTTAAATCCCCTTTTCTCAGTAAATGCATGGAAAGGACCATCTACCTTATTACCGACGTTCGATGTCGATCCTCCGTTGTGCTTGATTACTTGTTCGCAATGCTCCTTCCGAAGATGACTTGCACTCAAGACAAACAACAACTATGCATGCATGCTACTTCTATACTCACGGGTTAGAAATCAAACATAAACTAATCAAATCATAGAAGTTTCATGAATTGGGATGGGAAAAGCATTATCTTTATTACTTAAAGTGAGTCAACTTACAAAAATTGAGACTAGCCACCGCTCCTTCAACCTGATCCTGGGCTCCTCTTCTTTTGTTCTTCAACTGCTTTGCTTTAAATATCCTTTGGCATGAGGAAAGGCTAAAGTGTTGGGACAATGGAATACGTAAATGGGTAGAGTTTCTTTGCCATATTTTTTTCCTCCTCCAAATGGTACCCCTACCCCTTCTTTTATAGGCTAGAAGGAGCTAGGTTTTTGGATGAACCCTCGACCATGCATGGCCAGGAATTTCAGTTAACTCACCCATAGCTTTTTGTTCCATTGGAAACTTTCCTTTTTTTGTGCTTTTGTAGGTACATGCGGGCTATTGTGAGTTAGCCAGCGTGTACATGCGTGCAGTAATGGGTTAGGGCACGTGGGCCTTTACACAAGAGGATTTTCAAAGATTTGTTCAGCAAAGTTTTGGCAAAGAAGGGATATGACTTGGCCTGATGCCAGGTAAGCATGTGTGGTGAAATTTACGGTTATAACAATGGTCTACACACCCTCGCAATCCCATGTCATTAGCCTCTGAACAACATGCTGATGAACTACCGTCAACTAGTCAAAATACCCTTGGGAAGAAGAAAATTAGAGTCAAGTTTCCTTGTAGGTTATGTGGAGCAAGTCATACAAATCACCTTTTCCCTCATATGGACAAAGCCTCGAAATTAATAGAATACATGACTATTTCACAACCCCAACTTCCAGCTTCTTAACACAAGCTTACTCTTGACCCACTTGTAGTTGATGGAATGATCGATCCAACCCCTTCATCGGTCAGTCTGGTTGATCATGTATTCAATCTAGTCACATCCTTAGTTAAACCAGTTGAAAAAGTGGTTGATCCGATCCCATCCTCGGTCAATCCCACTCTCCCATTAGAGAGTGAAACCCAAACAGTCGATTCCTTTCCACCTGTCGATCCCATTCTCCCCTTGGAGAATGAAACCCAAGCGGTCGATCTGATCTCATCATCGATTGATCTTACTCTCCTGTTAGAGAGTAAACCCAATATTTCCCATGTTTTCTCATTGATACAGAATCTACCATGCTAGGGGGAATTCCTCATTCTCCTGTGGAACCCCCTCCAAGTAATGAGGCCATCCTTTTTAATTGGGGTGTGCTAACTGGACCTCGTCTTCCCTCTCACATTCCTTTCCAGATTACAGTGCAGGTTTGTGGTCGGGACGTTCCTCAGAAGTTGATAGATAAAGGTGCGTTTGTTAGTATTTTGTCCTCTCTTTCTTGGAAATCTTTGGGTTCTCCTCATCTTGTGCCAATTACACAGAATCTGTTAGCTTTTAACAGAAGAAATAGTCAACCTTTGGGGACCCTTCCTCAGTTTCCTATAACTTTGGGAGGGAAAACTGTCTTTATTGATATCATGGTATTCCAAGATCCATTGGATTTTTCTTTACTCCTTGGGTGAGATTATGTCTATGCCATGAAAGCTATCGTGTCCACTCTCTTTCATGTGATATATTTCTCGCACGATGGAAGAATTGTGAATATCAACCAATTTTCATTCATCGGTCCTAATTGGATTACCTCCCTTAGTGGTTCTTATATGAAGACAGTATCACCCCTGCCACAGGTAAATTATGTGGTGTTGTCTCCCATGCTTTCCACTACCGACGACGATGACTTGGATTCAGTAGTTGACATGGTGATCTCTTCGATAGGGTTTTTAGAGCTTGATCTCCTTACCCCTGTCGCGACCCTCAACATGGTGTCCCTCCAGAGTGTGTCTCTTCCGTCAAGTGAAGATCTCTTGGAGGCCATGACCGAGTTTTGTCCCTTGACATCGTGTCCTTCTAGAGAACTGTCCTCTTGGAATCCATGACCAAGAATAGAGGTTATGAGCATGGTTTTTTTTATTTCAAGCTCGTTAAAAAATGAAAACATATTTGAGCATAGTTTTCTTATTTCAAGCTCGTTAAAAAATGAAACCAATTGTGAGGATAGTTTTTGTGCCTCTTTGGAAACCTCGTTAAAAAATGAAACATAGGTTATGAGCATAGATCATGTTTATGTGTCAAGCTCGTTAAAAAATGAAACAAAGGTCTAGGGATTGAACCTAGATTCTTGAGCATATTTTTTCTTCTCTGTGGAAAGCTTGTTAAAAAATGAAATAGATTTGTTCCCCCTCTTTGTTTGAGTCAAGTCCTTCATCTAGTATTTGAAGCTTCATTTCATCTGCTTTTGTAGTTGAATGAAACGAATCTTGGGGGGTAATGCTTCCAGCCTCTGGAATTCATGCTGAAGTTGAGCCACTAGCTTCTTAAGCCGGGGGCTAAGTACCAACCATGCGTTGGGAAGTCACAAGCATAGTTTTTACTTTGGTTCAATCTTGTGTAAAAATGAAACCACCTACCTTAAGCATAGTTTCCTCTGGTTCAAGCTTGTGTAAAAATGAAACCAGGTCCAAACATAGTTTTTGTTTAGCTTTTAAGCTTGTGTAAAAATAAAATTTATACCAAGCATAGTTTTGTTTTGTTTTAAAGCTTGTGTAAAAATGAAAACAATCCCGAGCTTAGTCTTTGTTATTTCTCATGCTCGTAAATACATGAGAATAATTTACCGATCTTAGTCTACTCTTTGTTCTTTCTCATGCTCGTAAATACATGATAATAAATTACCGAGCTTAGTCTAGTCTCTGTTTTTTCTCATGCTCATAAATACATGAGAATAAGTTACCGAGCTTAGTCTTTGTTCTTTCTCATGCTCATAAATCAATGAGAATGTAATTGAGTATAATTTTATCACTTTTTTGGACTTGTAAGGTTACACGAAAAAGGAATCCACTAGAGTTCCCTTTAAGCTCTTTTAAGACTCTCTAAACATGAAACGATTGTTGAGCGACCTTGTTTTTTTTTTACGCTCATTAAAGTATTTAAAGAAAATGTCTGTTGAGTGATAGTTTATCTCTTTTTCTCTCTCATCAGACTACTTTTTGAAAAAGTTACTGAGAGAGTTCTCTTTAAGTGTTTTTCAAACTCCCTAAACATGAAAAACCCCTGAGTTTTCTTTCTTTGGACTCGTTAAACAAACATAGAAAGGCCCATATGGGACTGAACCACTCCTTCCTAGGGTTCGTTAAACATACTTGGAGGGACTCGTCCGAAGGATGAGCTTACATTACAAGAATATGTTATCCTCCTCAAGCTTGCGTAAAAATAAAGAGGTACTCACCAGAAATGGTGGGGGAGAAATTGAGAAAGAAATTTGCCTAAACCTGTATTCCATAGAAGAGATGCTTTTGAACATGACACCCTTTCATTCACCTTGTGTCTAGGTTGGAAAATCCTCTTATCTCTTGATCATACTCCTTTATAAGGTTACAAATTGGTATGTGATCCTTGTTGTTGCGTCAGTGTTTCCAATATAGTTGCCGTGTCATCAATATGTTAAGAAGAAGTCTAAATTGGAAAGCCTTCTATTGCATGGACCATGTTTTTAGTCTTTAATCCTTTTATTGTGTTGGCCATCCATGAGTCAGTCCTGAATCACTTGTTACTCTCATCTACATCAAATATTTTTACTTGTTTTGTGCCATTGATGAAGGATACATTAAGGCCTTCCTGTGACGAGTCTTTTCATGTCGACTTCAACTCATTATCTAGGAATTAGACTTAGAAACTAATTGGTAAATTGGAACTTTCATGCCTCAATGCCAGGTTTCCTCGCTTTCGACAGTGGGTTTTCATTATTGACCCCTGATCGAGATATTTCACCAAGTGTTCAACTTCATCTCATTGATTCACACCTGTTGGATTGTACTAGTGTACCTTGGGAGTCATTGACATTAATGGTGATTTCCCTCGCACCTGTTAACGATATACACTAACGACCGGTAATCAAGTGGTTTCTATCATGTTCGACTTCAACACATGTATTCACATGGTTAGATTCATACTATAGGGTGGTGGAGATGAAGACCCTGGATCGTTTCTCACAGATTCAGGTTGCGTTGGAGTATATTCAGTTTGTACTATTTCATAGATCCACATTGTATGTCTCGTGGCTATGTTCAAATTTGAGTCTTTAACATATAGATCCACAGTGTATTTTTGGTGGCTATGATAATATTTGAGTCATAATGGCATGGATCCACAGTGTATGTTTGGTGGCCATGACCTATCTTACTTGACATTGATCTTTGCATGTCGACATTTATGCTTTGATTCATTTTGTATTCTGAGTATGGGAATGCCTACCTTAGTGATGATTTATTATTGTACTATATTTCCTTGTTTGTTGGCAGGTTTCCAATCGACGTGTTCCTTGTTCCCTAACCACACTCGACAAAGTATTTCAGCTATCGCTTTGTTCTAACTTCATACTTTGGGGGGCTCTCTGTTACACATTATTTTATTCATCCCTATGACCTTTAATGATGTAAACCTATATGTTTCCTTCAGAGGGGTCAGTAGCCTGAATTCCTGAAGAAAGAAGGGAGAAGAACTTTTCCTGAGAGAAGAAGTTGTGTTTTTCTCTATAAAAACCCTATTTTGGAGAATTTCTGCAGCATGCTATATATGCAGGGTGCTGAAATGCCTAATTTCCACACCTTTCTCTATAGCTAGGGTGTAGAGTTTCCATAGGCTACACTATAGCTAGGGTGCGGTGGCTTCTTATATGTGGGAAAACCGAGCATCTTCTTGATGCTTCTAGAATGAGAAGCTTCTATGGTGAGGTGGCCTTCAAATGGTTTGGATATTACTCACTTTCATGATTTAGTGGGATCATCCTAACCTCCTTACCTTATCCTCTTCAAATTATAAAAGGAGAGGATCTCTCATGGAGAAAGTTAGTTGGTTTTGGAGCTTGGCTTTATGAGTTGAATTTGGCTTGAGATTGTTAGCTTGGTTAGATTTGCTTTGAGTTTTTCTTTGTCAAGATAGATTGTGAGTAGCTATCAGATCCATGGTCTTATAATTCTTGGAGAAAGAAGTGTGTGGGAAGCAAGGAACTATTGGAAGGAACCTGACAACATCAAGGCATCTGGTTGTATCTTTCCTCCACATTCTTTAATACAGTGACATGTTTCTTTCCCATAAAATCATTCTCATTTTTTTGCATGACTCCTTGATCACATGCATAGGTTATCATTGAATATACTATTGTTTCTTTCACTTTGGTTGGTCTGTTTCATTGCATATTTGATATCACAAGAGCACTGGAGTGACACAGGAACAACAAAGATATAAGGAAGCAATATCTAAAGGTATGTCATCCATTCCTTCTTTGGTAGTAAATTCAAAGATTGTAACTTAGGGAAAGAGTTGTGTCTTGTCTTGTTTTGTTCTAGATGAAGGTGGATCTAGGGAGATTAGTTTATGTCCGTATTCACCAATTTATCAGTCCTTTCAGTTCCGTTATGAACCTCAGCATGAGCTGCAGTTGGTGAATTTGTTGCTTGAGGGATTCTGGTGGATCCTTTTCGAGGTCGAACCAAGGCTTGAGATTCATCTTTTCAGATGAATTCATCTATTAAAGTGCTTCTTCCAGGGGGCACTGAGCCCTGGTATTTTGTAATCTTTGGTGGGGGTTTTAATTTTTCAGGTTCTTTCTTCTTAGTCATACACACTTACACAAAATTATAAGTGCCTATATAACCTCTATGCATCAGCTGAAAGTAGGTGTTGGCACAAGAATTTTACTTTTTTCCTACGTAGGTTCTTACCTTTCATTTTCAATACCTCATCCTCTAGAGATGCAACCTATGCTATCTTTGACATTCTCCCTGGCAACAGAACCAAAAGGTTGGGCTCTAAAGATGTCCTAAAAGAAAACTTAGTTTAACATTAATTTATTAACCGAGGATTCGTCTTTTCTTTCAAGAATATCAGCAAAGTCTATGCATATAGTTGTGGAGTTTAAAATCATGTACTTAAAGATAATCTGAGTTTATCAATAATCATGTTCCTCACACATTCATTAAAAACTCTGAAACTAAGATCTTGCTCAACAAAATTATAATCTGATCAATAACATGTTGTGAATTAAAGGCATTAACTAGTTTGCTAAATTCATCTAGCTAAGAAATAGTAATTTAATCTATTAAAATACTTAATAAACCAATCTATCAATGATTGTCTAACATGCTAGAAAAAAACAACTAAGTATTGTAAAATTGAGAAGGAATGACAAATGCAGATTTTAAGCGAAAGGAACAACAATTGTAAATTTAATAAAAGGAACAACGCATGTGAAAATGAGAGGAAATCTCAAGCAATAAACTACAACAATGGGAAATGGAACAACAATCGATAACCTTAATATGAAATATCCATCTTCTATAATCAAATAGCATAACCAATTTATGAAAAAATCAACACACTCACGCATTTATCTTAACTGTTGCAAAGAGATTTAAATCACAAAATTGAAATCAAATTCATACAATTACAGATTAAAACAATAACTCCTTCCGACTGGGCCCATGGTCTTCAGAAGGTACTACTGCTAAAAACGTAGTACACAAAGATGATAAAAACGCTCAAGGCTTTCATTAATTCCATAGCTGGTAAATCATTTACAATAGATTGTTTGTACAGAGCAATTCAAAGATCTAAATGCTTGAATAAATTTCTTGGATACCTCTATGGTTCATTACCCTCTATATATTACAATGATATGTGTAAATTAAGCTATCCCGAGGATCGATAGATCCTCAAGATTGCTATTACTATTTATAAAGATTACAAAATAGAGAGTCAATCTTCCTCAAAAATGCTTTGCACTTGATTTCTTCGACCTCCAATAGTCTATGCATATTCATAATCTTCTTAGTTATCTTGAGTTTAACAATAATCGTCCATTTTTGCAATAAAATCAAACAATTCAAACTGAAATTTAGAAATTATCTAATATAACTCAATAACATTTCTAGAAGACTTTTTAATCATTTTCTTTCCTAATCACCTCTAATTAATAGAAAATTCAATCAAGAATATATCATAAATCATGGTAATAAGGAGGATATTTGTACCTTTTTCTCTACTCAACAAACACTTATCCATTTTTTCTAGTAAATAACAAAATTTACATTCATTGACCTTCTATACAAAGGTTCATCAAATCAAACATTCACACATATTGAGCTTTTCATAGTCTCTTGGCCATTATAGTTAAATTTACAAACTGGGGGAAACATGGTGTTACACTATTAATTACTCAACCCCCAAGCCATATTCCCATACTCCAGAAGATTCTTTATATGACCATATGGCTGGTGGATTAACTTCATTGCCACGTCATTCTAATTTTGAATGCATGGTAGAGGAAAGAAAATTCATGTTATCATCAATGGACTCCCATGAGAGAAAGGATCTCGATGCTCTCTTATCGTTCAGAAATGCCGTCAAAAGACATCCATATCGCATCCTCTCCAACTAGATGATGGTAAAATCTGAGAATATATGCTCATGGTATGGAATTTTCTTTAGATGACACACCAGAGGAGTGGTTGACATTGACCTCTCTAATCGAAGATTTTATTCAGATGTAAAACTGGTCGACATAGAGGGTTGGTCATTTAAAGGTACCCTTTTTTCATGTCTTGGACATCTCTCATTATTGTGCAATTTCAATCTTTCTGGTATTGAATTAACTGGAGGAATTCCACCCGATTTGGTCGGCTTAAAGCATTGTGAGGACTTGACCTCAACTACAATTATATGAATGGTTCTATTCCAATCGAGTTGGGATTGCTGCAGAAAATAGAGTACTTGGTTCAGGTCAACAATGATTTCTCAGGCAAAGTACCACGTCAATTGGGTAATTTGAAACAACTTACACAACTCTATATTTATGGATTTAATATTTCCGGTTCTATTCCTAAATTATTTGCCAATTTGACCAAGTTGACCTACTTATATGTCTCTCTCAACAACATCACTAATATACTTGAAGACATTGCTAATTTGGCTAGTTTGACCTACTTAGATCTTTCTCGAAACATATTTACTAGTAGCATTCCTAAATCCATTTTTAATTTGACTAAGTTAACCTACTTATTTCTCTTTCAAAAATAACTCAAGTGGAATATCCCTAAACATATTTTCAATTTAACCAAGTTGTGGTACTTAAATATCTCTCAAAACAAACTCAGTGGCAACATCCTTAAATACGTTCTCAATTTGATTAAGTTCTGGTACTTAGATCTCTCTCAAAACAAACTCACTGGCAACATCCCTAAAGCCATTTTCAGTTTGAATCAATTAAGAAAACTATTTCTTTATTCCAACATGCTCACTGGTAGAATTTATATAACCCATGCCAATTTGAGTAAATTGACTTACTTATATTTAGATGATAATGGGCTCACTGGTTGCATCCCTAAAGCCATTACAAATTTAAGGAAGCTTGAATTCCTATCTCTCTTGAACAACAACATCATAGGGACAATTCCAAGAGCCATAGGAAATATCCATTCATTGAAATTATTATATTTAGATTCAAACAATCTCATATGGACAATTCCAAGAGCCATAGGAAAGCTTCATTCATTGAAGTTATTATATTTAGATTCAAACAAATTCACTGGGAAAATCCCATATAACATAGGTGAGTTAAAGGCTCTTGAGTATCTAAACATAGAGAATAATAGTTTTTCTAGAAGAATTCCTAATAATATTAATGGTTTGGTTTCATTTCAGTATTTATCTCTATCAATAAACAACGTGTACGAATCTATTCCTACCATGTGCACCTACACTTCTTTAATTGATTTCACAACTCATTCTAACAACTTTTTTGGGTCTCTATCCTCATCATTGGCCAACTATACTATGCTTGAAGTATTAGATTTGAGGAATAATGGATTCATAGGTGAGATTCCTTCATACCTTGCAAATTTTTCTATGTTGGGAGTTTTAATCATTGGTCATAATAATCTTCATGGTAGTATTCCTCAATGAATCACATATCTCACCAACTTGTCTATGTCGGACTTATCCAACAATAGATTCAGTGGAAGAATACCATATGATCATGAAAGACTCCATGGATTTATAATTTTTATGGAAATAATGATCAATATGATTCTAAAATGGAAGAATACATAAAAGGGATAGAGTATAATTTTTCATGTCATGAGAACAAACACTATATTTGATTTGTCTAGAAATAATCTTACTGGAGAAATCCATGTAAGCATAGGAAGTATGAGTATCTTCCGATTGCTAAATTTATCTAGAAACCAATTAGATGGAAAAATACCTACAATTTTTAGTGAGATATCTACATTGGAGCAGTTGGACTAGGACAAAAATAAATTGAGTGGAGCAATTCCTCAAGATCTCTCTAAATTAT
This sequence comes from Picea engelmannii, assembly GCA_009831015.1. NCBI lineage: Eukaryota > Viridiplantae > Streptophyta > Pinopsida > Pinales > Pinaceae > Picea > Picea engelmannii. The sequence continues at coordinate 113,871 of ML778376.1, read as the reverse complement.
CATTTTTGGCTTATCTAAATGTTTCATATAATAACCTTTGTGGGCCAATACAAACAGGGACACAATTTTACACTTTTAATGAGTCTTCTTTTCATATGAATGTGTGCTTATGTGGATTTCCTCTACCACCATGCAATTGAAAAGATAAGCCAAATAAAACCCCTATTGGAGGCAATGGCAGTGATAGTAATATTAAAAGAGGATGGTTGAGCTGTGTAGATGAAAAAGTCTCTTTGATAAAATCGACAATGGGAGCAGGGATTGGATTTGGAGGAGTTGTTGCTATGTTCATTGCTTGGGACAAAGCAAGGCGTTTGGCAGTTGGTTGGCCTCACAATAAAACATAAATACCCTTTTATGGTCTCTACCGATTTCCTACATAGCTCAATAACACTTATCCATATGTCTCACTATCTTAATGTATGTAATGTGACTTAATGGTATAGCATTTGAATGTGATTTGTCCATATGCATGCCTTGGCAATGCCACTGAATGGTATAATGTTTAAATGTTGGTAAATTAACTTTGCATAAGAATGTAAAATATAATTCAAATATTTTCTTTGAATTTTTGTTAATTATTAATATATAAATATATAGGTGGAGTGAAGATTTATACTCAATTAAACATTATATTATCATATTTCTTGAATTGTTTTTATTATTAAAGAACCTTGTAATGATTAATTTAATAAATGTGAAATATGAATGGAGAAACTTGTGAAACCAATTAAGATCCATCTTAACTCCAGATCTATAAGTGTCAAGAGGGATCAAATCCATTTTGAGGGAGAAAAAGTTGAGGAAGGTTTGCAACTCAACATATTTGATCCCTTTTGGAAGTTGATAGATCTAGAGTTAGGATGGATCTATGATGGGTTAGAGTCCATAGATGATTGGATGTCAATTCATGCCATCCCAACATATCCTTTTCATGAGTGCTCTCTTTGTCTAATGCTCTTGGTTTATGTAAACAATGAAGAAAATAACCTAGTGATGTCTCATATTACATACAATGTTTCAATGCTTTGATCAATAATGGGTGTTTTCATTTTCCAAATTGTTACCACAATGGTTGTAGAACATGTAATTTGTGAGTTGTAATATATTTATGTTGCATATATATAATGATGTGGGTTTTTCATTTTCCAAATCATAATGTATTCAGCCATTAAGTTGCATAGTTTCATATATAATTTTGGTTTTTCATTTTATATTTCATGACCTCAACCTTAGTCAAACATGTATTATGTAGACCATATAAATAATATAATATATAAATGAATCAAAACAAATCACAAATTTGTTCTAAAGGAAAATTTAACTCTATTACAACTTCAAGTGCAATAATATTACACCAACACAATAAGTGGAGATTCCCTTGAGATTAATGTAATCTACTCACATGTTGGTTCGGGAACAAGAGCAAGTGATATTTGTTGGGGCAGGGTATTTATATGTATAGTGATCATAATGTGTGTGAGCTAACATTGAAATACTTTTTTTGTTGTTAATATTTTATTATTTTTTAAAAATGTCATGTCAACCCTACTTTGAAAATGGAATTACAAATCTCCTTAAAACTAGGTTGTAAAAAAAGTCTCTCAATACAAGTATTTTCTAATAAACTAATGAAATTGAATGATAATGAAATCACTAGATAATCCATATACATAACAATTAATGAAACTCTTAAATCTTGATAAGTTCCCCAAGTTTATTCATTGTATTGAGGGATGAGACTTGCTATCAATAACTAGTCAATATTGTTGAAAATGTTTTGAATTGTATTTAAAAATTCGGAGATGGATTTAGCTTAATAAGTTTAAATCATTAAATATGCATTAGTATTGATTATGTAAGAAAATATTAGTTTATATATATATATATATATATATAAAATTAAGAAACCAAAATAAAATGTAACCATTAATAACATTAATTATCTAATTAAATATGATTTTTAATACAATTTAAAAGTTAAAATAAGAATTAATATTAATAATCATATAACTAAATATCGCCCATCTTGAAACTAATAAAAAATTAAAGTATAGTTTAGATATTAATGTCATTTTGATATTTTCCTTGAATTGAGTCTCAATTAGTAAATGATATAAGTTTCATTTTGTTGAGTTGTTTATGTCAATATATTTGCAATGAAATTAAATCATACAAGTTGATTAACATGATCTTATAATTAATGAAAAAAATATAATTTTGTAATAGCAACATTATTTAATGGATAAATGAAGTTTTAGTTTATTTATTAATTTAAAAGTAGGAGTAAATTATCTTTATTTCTACATTTATAAATTTAAAATTTGGATAAAAATATACTTAAAAATAATTTATCATGATTCAAATTAAGTTTTATAAAAAATTAAATTTAAGCCAGTGAAATGTGTCCCAATTATAGTAAATTATGAAGTAGAAAAATAATTTAGTTATATATACATTATGAAAGTGATAGTACAAAAAAAAATCCAAATTACTAAGATTTATTCTTTTCTAAGGATTGGATAATTGACTTCAATTATAGTAAATTATGAAGTAGATAAATTATTTATTTGTATATACATTATGAAAGTGATAGTACTAAAACAAATTCAAATTACCAAGCTTCATTCTCTTCTAAGGATTGGATAATTGACTTCACACATAGGGATAGACCATTATTTAAAATGTTTGACTATTCTCAAGCCTTCTAATCCATTGTAATGTAATACTCTAATTTACTCAATCAAATCCATCCATGCACTTTGAAATTTCCCCAAAGGAGCATTGAATTTTTTTTATTTAAGCATACAAAAATGTTGCAGCCCGCCTTCCCTCCTAGGGATTCTGCGACATCCTGGTATTGGATCTTCAAATCCTTGAACTGAATTGGCTCTTCGGGCCTTCAACAGACCCTGAAAAACTAATACACACACACAGGTCCCTTTGATGTCACATGCAGGTTCAAGTTACCTGCAACTCTGCTTGCTGGCACTTGGCAACACCAACCTTACGAGTTCTAGCCCACGCTAGAATCTTCTCCTATGTGACCACGGGTTATAATCTTGGGCCAACCCCTTTGCAACTTTGGGCTTCGGAAATATTGTGACCTCCGCCTTTGTTTCTTCTAAAACACCTTTCCCCGAATTCGTGGATCTCTGTCGCGTGTTTCCCTAGATCTGATGGTTCAACTATACTTTGGGTTTCGCAACTTTGTGAAATTTCACTTACTCCACATGCAACTTCTCCCAACCTCTAAATCATGAATTTTCTAATCTGTTGCTACATGTCTCCTCGCAACCAACGGTTAAGATTCACTTCGCGACCTCAACGATTCTACTTCTCAACACTTCTCAACACTATGAACTCTAAAATGCCGAAATACCTCATGGCTAATTCTTCTTGCAAAATTTCCCATATCCAACAGTCCGGAATGATCCCAATCCCTCCTAGACGGATCTTGCTCATTAATATTTGGAAAACCTTAGAGGACTCCTCCCTTTGAATATTTCTCTCCATTCTCCCTCCTGAACTTGTTCTCTTGAACTTTTGTTTCCATAAAATTCTCTCTTCGACACTTAGTCGAAATTTCAGCCTGTGCATGCTTTACAACAGGGCTTCCTCCACAACTTAACTTCTCTCTGGATGAATTTCATTAATTCATTAAAAGAAAATACATTATCCAATGATTTCATGATATCATCCAGCTCCACAGCATTAAATATGTTCTTTAATTAGAATCCTTTCAAAATATTTACACGATATGCCACTTTGAATTTTAAAATTCACTTCAAAATGTGCGTTAGGCGCTTAGCTTTCCTCCACTCGTGCTTTGCTGGCAATGCTCCTACATCATACTCCTCTGGCTGAAAAATTCATGGAATCCTTTCCATGAGCTTTTGCACTGAATTTCCATTCTTTTGGATATCTGCTTTGTTTACCCAACTGATATCTTCTATTGGGCATCCCTTCTATTTTACCAAATATTCAAAATATGTTTTCTTCCTGGTCTTCTTACCAATTCGTCAATCTATGATCTTCTCCAACTGTGGATTTTTTGCTACAGGCATATGATTTTTCCACTAGATCTCTTTCTAATCTTTTGATCCTCTAGTTCCATCTCCCCTATAAGGATACATGTTGTCAATGTTGAATATGGGTGATATACCCACTTATTCTAGAAGCTCTATCTCGTAAGCATTCTCACCAAATTTTCTTAGGATTTTGCACGGTCCTATATTTTTCAAATTTAGTTTATTATATGATCCCCATGGGAACCTGTCCTTCCTAAGATGTGTTAGAACTTGATATCCAACTTCAAAGTGAATTTTCCTCTTATGTTGATCAGATATGCATTTATATTCACTGTTGCTCCTCCGCAACTGCTCTTTGATCTAAATATGAAGCTCCTGCATTTCTACAGCGAAGTCTTCGGCTCCAATGCTTTTGAATTCACTGTGATATAGATATATTAACTCTGACACTCCCTTCAGCTTCATTCCATACACTATCTGAAATGGGCTCTTTCTGGTACTCTTGTTCACCGAGTCATTGTATGAAAACTCCGCTTGTTCTAGAATATGATCCCACTGACTATGATGTTCAGTGACCAAACTTCTCATAAAATATCCTAAACTTTGGTTCACCACCTTATTATATCCATCCATTTGAGGGTGATATGAAGAAATAAAGGATATTATTGTTCTCATCTTCTTCCACAATGTTCTCTAGAAATCACCAACAAATTTGGTATCCCTGTCTGAAAAAATAATCGTGGGAAACCCATGAAGTCTCACAACTTCCTTGAAAAACAAGTTAGCAACATGTGTTGCATCACTGGTCTTCTAGCATGGGACAAAGTGTGCCATCTTTGAAAATATTTCAACTGCCACAAATATGGAATCACTTCCTCTTTCTGTCCTTGGCAATCCCAACAAAAAATCCATGCTTATTGCATCCCAAATCCTCTCTGGAATAGGCAATGGTTGATACAACCTAGTATTATGTCTCTTCCCCTTTTCATACTGGAAAATCTTACATCTGTTCACAAACTTATTTACTTCTTCCCTCATACCTGGCCAATAATATGAACTATTCAACTATGCAAACATTTTTCATGGCCGAAATGTTCGGCTAGACCTCCACTATGCTTTTTCTTCAACAAATTCTCCCTCACCAAGCACTTTGGTATGCACAACTGGCACCCTTTAAACAACAACCCTTCCTAAATTAGATATTTGTCCCACTGGCTTTTGACTTTGAGCATAGGAATCGCACATGCTTCATATGCCTCCTTGAAATCTGGATCATCATGATACATTTCCTTAAGGTGTTCAAACCCCAAGGTTTTCACTTGAAATTCCTACAGAATTAGACATCTCATTTTCAATGCATAAACAACTTTGTTATCACTACCAGAAATATGTTTAATGACAAAAGTGAATTTTTTCATAAATTCTATCCATTTGGCATGTCTCTAGTTTAACTTCTCTTGTCGGGTTATGAATTTTAAAGCCTGATTATCGCTATACAAAATAAACTCTTTTGTTACAAGATAGTGCCTCCATTTCTTCAAGGCTTGAATTATGGCGTAAACTTATTTATCATATGTGGAGTAATTTCTCTTAGCATCATTCAAATTCTCACTGAAATATGCAACATGCCTATTATATTGGCTCAAGACTTCTCCAATTGCAACTCCACTCACATCACACCTCACTTGAAATGTCTTCCCGAAATCTGGTGAGACCAGAATCAGTTGTTCTATTAGCTTCTCCTTCAATATATTGAATCTTTTCTCAGCCTCTTCTATCCATTTGAAAGAATTATTATGTTTCTTCACTGTATCCATCATTTGTGCACCGATCTCACTGAAATTTCTAATGATCTTTCGATAGAAACTCGCTAATCCATGGAAGCTTCTCACCTCAAATATACTCTTGGGTGATGGTCATTCTTTGATTGCTCTCACTTTCTTGGGAGCCATCTTCAATTCATTCGAAGAGATCACAAAACCCAAATACATGAGTTATGTATTCATAAAATATGAATTCCTTAAGTTTATCAGTAGCTTCTCCTGCTACAACCTCCTCATCACTAATGTTAAGTGCCTTAGATTCTCTTCTTCAGTTTTACTGAAGACAATTATATCATCCAGATATACGATTACAAACCTACCAATAAAATCTTTCAACACTTCATTCATCAACGTCATAAAATTAATCGGGGCATTTATTAAGACAAACTGCATAACAAGCCATTCATACAATCCCTCATTTGTCTTGAAGGTTGTTTTCCACTCATCACCCTCTCTCATCCTTATCTAGCGATATCTACTTTTCAAATCTATCTTTGAAAACAAATTCACTCCAGTTAAGCAATCCATAAAGTCATCCATCCTTGGCAATGGAAATCTGTACCTAATGGTGATCTTGTTTATGGCCCTTGAGTTTGTACACATTCTCCATCCTCCATCCTTCTTTGGACTCAACACAGTTGGTACTGTGCATGGATTCAATATTTCTCTGACCAAACCTTTGTCTAACAGATCCTGAACTTGTCTCTTTACCTCCTCATTCTCTTGAGGTGTCAATCTGTACGTTTCTTTGTTCGATAGGCTTTCTCCTAGAATCAATTCAATATGATGGCTGATACTTCTGATAGGTGGCAATGATCTTGACAACTCATCCACTACTATGTCAACAAAATTTTCCAACAGTTCCTAAATTTCCTTAGGTAGATCCTCCATAGAAGTACTTGTAGGGATAAATTTCGGCTTCCTCACTACAACAAACTACACCTCCTGTTCCTTCTTAAATTCACTCAAGAGTTCCTTCCCACTCATGAGAAGTATGCTCGTGTTGGCTTCTTCTTTCACTTTCTTCTCCTCAATTGGCAGCAACATGTGTGTCCTACCATTCTTCTCCAAGGTATAAGTGTTATTTCTCCCATCATGAATGACATTACTGTCATACTTCCATGGTCTTCCCAACAAAAAATGACATACATCTATGGGAATCAAATCACATAGAATCTCATTTCTATATCCTCCTATTTTAAATTCAACAAAGAATTGTTTAGTTACTATTACCTAATGACCTTTCTGCATCCATGAGACTTTATATGGCGTCGGATGTGAAGTCATCTCCAGCTCTAAATTCTCCACCATCTCTATGGATACTAAATTATCAGTTCTCCCACTGTCAATTATCACCTTGCAAAATCTGTCTTTAGTCTTGCAAGTCGTCATAAACAAATTGTTCCTCTACACTCGCTTTTCAACCTTTGGCTCTGGTTTTAAGAGAACTTTCTTCATCATCAAAGATCTCCCATATTCCGCACCTTCGACTTCAACATCTCGCTTATGTGATTCTGAAATGTGAGCTTCACCTTCTTCTTTATTTCTCTTGGGGAATTCCCAATATGTGTCCTATCTTTCCACAGGAATAACAATTTATCTCTCCTCCTCTACCTCTTCCTCTTCCTCTAGGAAAATAATTTCTACCACCACTCTGTATCCCTTAGGAAATTCCTCCTCTTTTAAAGTGACTATGTGGTTTCTCCGCCTCACCTTTTGGCTTATGTGCCTTTTCATGGGAAATTCCCTTGCCTCTGTTTAAACTTCTGCCTCTTCTTTGATGACTCTGCTTTCTATCCAACTTCTCTTCTTATTTCAATGCAATATAATAAAGATCCTCCACTATCCTTATTGTTATCATGTTGACTTCATCATGGATTTCATATCTCAGGTCGTTTATATACCTGGAAACTTTTTCCTCATCTCTCTCTCTTTTTCCAGCCCTGATTTTTCATCCTATAGAACTCCTTTGTGTACTCCTTGACTGTCATTCTTTCTGTCTCAGGTTCTGCAATCTTCTGAACATATTTATCTGATAGTCCTTGGGTATGAATTTAGCCTTTAGATTGGATACCATTCTATCCCAACTCTTAATATTTTGTTTTCCCTTGCTTCTCCTGTCATCCTATAGTTCATCCCACCATAGTGTTGTATGTCCTTTTAACTTGGTGACAATATGTTTCACCTTTTTCTCTTCATCGACATCTTCATAGTCAAAATACTTCTCCATTTCTCGTATCCAATCAAACAATTCTTCAACATCCAAATTACCTTCATACATTGGGATGTACATCTTTGATCTAGCTCCCAACTTAACAACCGCTTTCAGCAAACATTCTTCCGCAGCATCCTCTGCTACAGCTTCTTCAACTTCAACTTCTTCATTCTATGCATCACTGACATCTCCAACATAAGGTGCTCTCCTTTGCGTTGTTTCCATAGCATATAGCCTTGCTCTAAGTTCTCGCATATCCCTTTCCATAGATCTATTTGTTGCGGGTGGCTCTTCACATCTCCTAGGAGGAATTGTGCTAATGTATCTGATACCACTTGATGATATCAACCTACTTCTTTGTCTCGTATCTCTACAAAAATAAATTCTGTGAGCTCTGATACCACTCCTGCTGCAACTCCCCTTCCCTCCTGGGGATTCTGCAACCTCCTGGTCTTGGATATTCAAACTCCTCAAACTAAATTGGCTCTTCGAGCCTTCAACAGATCCTGAATAACTAATACACACACACAAAGGTCCCTTTTATGTTACCTATAGGTTCAAGTTACCTGCAACTATGTTTGCTGGGACTTGGAAACACCAACCTTATGAGTGCTATCCCGCACTAGACGCTTCTCCTATGTGACCATGGGTTATAACCTCGAGCCAACCCCTTCACAACTTTAGGCTTCATTAATATTGTGACCTCCGCCTTCGTTTCCTTCTGAAACACCTTTCTCCAAATTCACAGATCTTTGTCGTGTGTCTCCCTGGATCTGCAGGTCAAACTGTACTTCGGGTTTTGCGACTTCGTGAAATTTCACTTACTCCACATGCAACTTCTCTGGACCTCCAAATCCCATATTTTCTAATATTCTTCTACGTGTCTCCATGCAGCCAATGGTTAATATTTGACTCACAACCTCAATGATCCCACTTCTCAACACTTCTCAACACTCTGAACTCCAAAATGTTGAAATACCTCATGGCTAATTCTCCATGCAACGTTTCCTAGATCCTACGATATGAAATGATCCCAATCCCTCCTAGACGGATATTGCTTGTTAATATTTGGGAAACCTTAAAGGACTCCTTTCTTTGAATATTTCTCATTGTTCTCCCCCATGAACTTGTTCTCTCGAACTTTTGTTTCCTTAAAATTCTCTCTTTGACACTTAGCCGAAATTTCATCCTATGCACACTTTACAACAAGTCTTCCTCCACAACTTAACTTCTCTATGGACGACTTCCGCTACTCCTCTTGAGCTTCTGAGTCAAAATACTTTGTCTCGCACTCCTTGCGGACAAACCTCCTTCAATCTTGACTCTTGAAGGATGATTATGCACTCCTTGCAACATTTACTCCATGCTCTATTGTTTCCTCTGAACAATATGAATATGCGCGAGGTTCCTCCTACTCGCACTCTGAAACTATCTATGTTGAACTTTCTGAGTTAAAGAAGACTTTTTCGATGCACACCTTGCAGATGCTATGCATTCTTTGCACACATAAATTTCATGTTATCTCTTCTGAGCTTACGATTCGAAACAGACTCTGCCAACACACTCCTTCCGAACATTATTCACACTTGCACTTGCTCGTAGAAGAGAAAAAATGAAAACTTATCTAAATATTCACAGATTCATACAGTCAACCACGTAAATTCATTCATAAGCACAAGAACAAGAAATAACAGATAATTTCAAATAAGCAGAAATTCTACCATTCATCCATTCAGATAGATACAACAACACCACTCATTTGGGACAATGCTCCTCTATTATATTCATTCAACTGAAAATATACATGTTCTCATATGCTCTGATAAGATTCAATAACTTCTACAATAACTATCACTAGCTGTAATGCTAACAACTTCAGCTATCAACCACCAACATCCTCTTCTGGGCAACAATACAAAACTTTATACAAGAGGGCTCTTCGAGATTTCCCATCCAACTATTTTAGATATATCCTATCAAAATAAAAGCATTCAAATACTTAGAATTTATTACAATAAATATTTGTGACAGACAAATAAGATCAAACACATCGAATTTGTACTGCACTTAACTTTATTAAAAGAAAATACATTCTCCAATGATTTCATGAGATCATCCAGCTCCACAACATTAAAGATGTTCTTTAATTACAATTCTTTCAAAATATTTACATGATATTCCACTTTGAATTTTAAAATTCACTTCAAAATGTGTGCTAGGCCCTTATCTTTCCTCCACTCGTGCTTTGCTGGCGATGCTCCTGCATCAAAAAATGTTGATGATACCTAAGATGAGAATAATATACATTAGTAGTTGTGATCACCTTAACATATAATTGGTAATAATTTAACAGATATAAGGTCTTGATGATCCATTTCATTATTATCTACTCAAGTATTTGAATTGGACTATTTTCCAAACATCTTGAGAGGAGGCTTGAAATATAAAGACATAATTTTAAAATTTTAAAAATAGCCCTAGTTGGATCTAGATTTAGCTCACGTTTTCTAGCCACTCTTATAGTGGATTGGGGTTTTCTTCATAACATATCATTTCATCACGTTGTATGTTGGATGATGGTGCCATTAAAATGTGTATTAGCACTCTAGTGCATCTTATAAGACTTATGGTGATCTTATCTTATGGTGAGAAATGAATTGTTTGTAAAATGGGATAATTAATTAGTTGAATGTCCTCTTAGGATGCATAGACCATATTTTTTCTTTAGACGATAGTCAAAAACATGTGTTGCAATAACAAAATGTGTTGGGTGCTTGTACAAAATTTTGTTTCATGGATCAATATATCCCAAATTCTTCAAATTTGACACTATTAATAATTGGGGACATTGTTGTATTGGAAAAGAGTTTCGACAAGGTTAAAATCAAAACACTCATAATATGTGATGTGTGAATATTTTACTTTTATGAATGGGGCATAAGTTTTTCTATTTTTTCACTCTTTTAAAACGTTATAAAATAAAACGATTTATCATCCTCTATCTTTAAATATTTCTCTGTAGATTATTAAAAATCTCATTCACTCCATTTCTATTCAATATCCAATTAGATAAATACCCAAAAAATGTAAATTTTATGCATGACTAAATCCTTCACACTAATTGTGGACTAGACCATAAAACCCATGAAAAATTAATCACTACTATGGAGTGTCTTTCAAAATCACAAACATAATACCAGAATTCATCACATTAAAGTATTAGAAAGAACACATATCAAGTTAAATAGGCTATGGAATATGGTTGTTAATAGAGCACTAACCACACACCCATAACCATTCTACTCACATTCCACCCTCAAGATGGGGCTATAAGATAATATTGGTAGTTTTTATATGTGATATCATTCAAAAGTTCCAAAACACTATGTATAAAGACACTAAATTGGTATAAAGACACTAAATTAGTCAAGGCCTACCATATTATTTGAAATTCTACCACATTTTATTTCAAATGGATATAATAACAACACACAGGGTATTAAAAAACTTATGAAGCATTGGAAAAATAGAAATATCATAGAATCATGTTCAAAATGCATGTTATTGAATGGCTTATAACACATTATCTCATTTCAACAACAAATATAGTTGATGGAGGAGATAAAAGGATTCTTCCTAATCAAATACATTATAACCAAAATATATTTGAAATCATCATGTAAACACTGAAGAGTATATCTACTCAATGTTCTAGTTTATGGATTTCACATCCTTGCACTCAAAGAATAAAGATAACCCTTGGGCCTCCTAACATCGTAGGATGGATTATTGGCATTAAAGTTTCCCCATTATTTATCCCTTTGTCTAAGTCTATATTTATGAATGTGTTTACCCCACTTGATGTCTAGATCTAGATAAGACCGCCTTTGTTATTTTCTTAGGTCATAATTATTTGGTCTTCTTTACTCGTTGGTGGGTTTCTTGGCTATAAATTCTCCTTCTCTTAGATCAACCTTGACATTCATATTTAATTTTTTCTTATTGGGTTATTTAGATATGCATTCTTGAGATTCTCAACACTCAGATATCTATTTTGGGTCCACAAAACGATTGAAAAGATCAAAATTGTTTTCCCCTCTCCCTATTTCTCTTTGGTGCCCCATCCAAGGGTTGTGACGATATATACACACTTGTCTCCCATGGATAGTTGGATTATATGTATTTTTTCAGTTATGAAACCCATCATTACTACACTTTGGGTCAAAATCCGATGTTTGATTTGATGTTTCCTGAAGAAAAAAATCATTTTTAATGTCTTAAATTAGTGAAAATGGGTGAAATTTGTTTTATTGCCCTAAACAAACATCACTTAACCAATAATAGAGTAAAAATGTCGGTTAAGTGACATTTTATATATCTATTAATCAATGTTAAGTGTCCATAATCATTATTTCACCCTACCAATATATGTAATATTGATTATATGTTGATTAATCAACACTCGCAGGAGTTTTTTGGGGTTGATGAGTATTTTATACTTTTGACATATTTTAAAATCCCTTTTTGTTCCAAGTTAATGAAGTTCTCTAAAAGATAAGTATAATTTTTCCCAACTTCCTTGCCATGAAAAAACCCAAAAATTTCTAAATTAAAGTTCATCAACTAAGTCTTTTGAAGTTCTCATTGAAGAAATTTTAAACTTCCATCCGAGTAGTAAGTCCACTTTGTGCTTAGATGAAAGTTAAAATTTACTATGATACACTTTATGCATTGAAGGTCACTTCAAAATTTCATTCACAAAAATTAAAAAAAAACTTATTGTGGCACAAATACAAGTCACAATTTTCTCTGATGTTTGATGTTTCAAAACTGAAAATTATCTCTGATCATCGAATTGTAACTCAAACTTTACCGCATTAAAAGTTTTAAAACGCACCAATGAAAATTTGAAAATTGCTTCTATGTGTGTTTATCAGGCTGAAATTAATTTTTTTTGAAATGTTGCTTCAATGAAAATTATGTTATTGCTCTATTATAGACGAAATCAAAGTTCCTATCTAACTTTCCATCTAGCACTTTTCTTAAAACATTTCGGTGAATGGTGGTTATTGATTTCTAGTTACTAATTAAATTTTCAAGTCTTGAATAATTTTGCTCAAACTTTCCAAGTAATTTTCAAGAACACTTCCTTTTTCAAGTTTATTTTTGAAATCTCTAAAATATATTTTTTGAATAATCTAGAAACTCAAGGAAAAACATTTTTTGTTTAAAAGCATGATTTTTCTTCGTCAAATGGATTACTAAAATAGGAAACTTTTTAATATGTATAAAATAAGGAATGTTTTGAATGTTGGTTTCATTTTTAATTCTTCAAATAACATGACTCCTAGAAGCACTCCTTCTAGAACAACAAAGAGATCACCAAAAGGAAAAAAACCTATCATTGAACCTACTAAGCAAGTCGAGAGTGACATGGAGGTCAATCTAAGCCCCTATTATTTAAATTATAAAATGATGATGCTTAATTGGTTCTTCTTGTTATCACAATAATTTGTAGCATATCTGATTGGAATCAGACAGTGATTCATATCTGACCTCAAGAGCATTTTGTTGTAAATCATGTGGTATTCTGGCCATGATTTCCAAAGGGAAATGAAAATGTTTGGGTTTTCACAGTCAAACCACCCGTATCAGACACAGAAGAATATTTTCATGGCCTTGAGGTGTCAAGATTAACCCAAAGAAATTCGTTGGTGCCGCCCAGAATTCATGGATGTCAGGTCTCGTTATGATCCCGATGAAGGAAGTTATTGAAACTGAGGGAGGTGGTTGAAACCTCATCTCATCTCATAAATGGAAAGCAAGAAAGAATGGCAGATTTAGAGCTCGTGTATGACAACAGAAGACTGTATGCACAGTCTAACATAGTAGAAGCCGACTGAAAACTTTGAATGCATCAATTTGATCACACTCCTGATGGTTGTAGTAGTTTTTCTGATATATAGGCAATTTTAATATTTTGTAATGGTGTGGAATGGTTGAGCTAGGCTCCCTGCTATTGTAACATTTTGATTGAGAACACTGGTTCTTTGGTTATGTATTTGTTTTTTGAGACATCTTCGTTAATCTAAGTCATATTTCTTGCTCCATCTTATTTGCCTCTGATACTGAGAGAGTTCATGATTGACTAATTCACATGGATTGTTATGAATTTATTATGGTGAATTTTATATTATAGTATTGTTATGATTTATTTCATCTTCCTTGAAATTTGAATCCAAGAGGACATTGTGTTTAAGTTTTTCCTCCTTGGGCTGTTGGAAAATCTTATGTTCATAGCGGACCTCTACACTTTTCTGACTAAGTCTTCCCTCTATTCACCCTTACTCCAACTTACTGACTGAATTTGAATCTAGACCTCAAATGCTTATGCATGCTAGTCCATATTTCTGAGTTTGAACGTTATTATCATCGAGTCTTCTCCATTTGACAACCTAAAATTCATTTACATTTACTGTATAAACTTATGGGTATTGGGCTTATCCTCATTACAGTCTAAAGGTGATTCCTAGTGCTAACATAAATGGCGTCGATGTCGGGGATGGATTTTAGCAAATTCAAGAGCTCCCAGGGAAGAACGACATAGATCCAACTCTTGATGGTAGACAAGAGAGGGATACAGAAAATTGACTGTAATCATATACTTGGTGACTCCACAATCAGAGACTCCACTGGGGAGGATCCTACTGACAGAAAGATGAAGGGAATGACTAGGTATCAGCTTATGAGCTTTCTTCATGAACTTTTGTTATTTTTTATCAGCTCATTTTTGTTTTTCCCTTCACATATAAAGAGGATCATATGGTGTTTTGTTTATTTGGTTGATCACCAACCTTCCTTTATATATCCATCCTTGGAAGAAGAATACATACTTTTTGCATGTGTTGTATATGTTGATATTATATCCTCAGCTCAGCCTACTCATAAACATGAGCTTCATATTGAAACCCCTCCTAAACTCAATCACCCTTGTATCCCTGAGGAGGTTGAAACTGATCCAAAACCTCCTCCAATCTCATCACATCATGTTGTTACTATTGAGCCTTGCCATCAGTGTGATAAGACTCATATTCATCCCACTAGTTTTCAAACTAGAATCAAAGACAAGTTGTTTAAACCTTTAAATATTACATATCATCTTCATCCTTATCCTCCTGATTTCTTTAAGTACTTTCCCCATTTTTCTGGAGAGGATCATGTTATAGTTATGAGGCATGTGGAGGCTTTCGAGAAATTTATTGATCATTTTGAGATAATTTATGAGGATGTTACCATGAGGTTGTTTTCCAAATCCTTGTTAGGAGATGTTGGTGTATGGTTTAAGGGTTTGGGAGCTGACTCCATTGGTTCCTGGGTTGGATTATGAAATACATTTTTAAGGTATTGGGGTGAGAAGAATTAATTTTATCAATACCTACATGAGTTCACTACTTTGAGAAGGGGAAAAAGGGAATTTTTGCTTGCTTTTAATTGAAGGTTTCATAGTTTGTATTGCAGCCTGCCCTTGGAAATTAAACCTTCTGAGACCACTGCCATGGTGTATTACATAGTATCTCAACACTCTGACCTTGTTTTTTATCTTAAGGAAAGAAAATCTACATCTTTATCAAAGTTGTTCATGGATGTTGAGGAAGTGGAGGTGTTAGCGATATTTCTGGTAATGGGGTAAAATGCGAAGGAGTGGATTGAAAACCCACTTATCCTAAGTACCGGACACAAAATGTGCCTGTGGTAAGCAACAAATGGATCTGGATGGGAGGCATCCGCGTGCCCAGATCAACGACATACATGGGATTCCAGAGCCCCCCGCCTTTCTACCTTTAAGTGGAGGGGGGGGGGTGGGGGGGTACGGAATACGGGGCACACCTGTTCAACGGTCGAGATCAAAGCTCCCAGATCAACGACGTACGAGGCGATTCTGGACCCCCCTCGCCTTTCTACCTTTAAGCGGATGGGGGGGTCTGGAATCGGGGGCGCATCTCTCTGACGGCTAAGATCACAGCACACAGATCAACAACGCACAGGCGATCCGGTCTCCCGCTGTCTCTCTATGTTTAACCATGTGGGGCCCCCCTTTCCTGTCATGTCATCTGTACCATCCTTCCCCTTTCCATTTGTTTCTTTCCTGGCCGTGTGATGGGGCTCGCTCCCTTTAGCCCTTCCTAATCCTCCAACATCTGTTCACCTTCCTTCTTCTGATCCATGTGGTCCCTCCACCCACCTCATCATCCACTCATCACCCGCCATGTGTCCCGTTCACTTCCACGTCAGCCTTATCGTGCCCATTACGTTCCACCTCCTACCTCCTTCCGCGTGCCTTTCTCTGCCACATCTCCCACACCTCATCACTTCTCGTTACACCTTCATAGTCTTCGCACCGCCGCTCCCATTATGCACCCCATCCTTCGCGTTGGCCTCCACACATATTCATCAAGCCATTAAGCTATTCTACGTGCCAGCGTGAGGAGTCTTCCACGTCCCAAAGGTGCTGAGTCATCCGGTCCATTCTCGATCCCAATAAAGCAGTTATTAAGGTAGTTGGTGGTGGTTAGACATCTTCTTCGCCATAATGGGAAAGTCCGACGATGAATTAAGAACACATCAATTCACTTGCGGAACTGTCAGAAGTCCGATTGCGTCTACCATAGGTGCACAATCCCTTAGAGACTGCAGGTGTAGATTGTCAGAAGCCATGCAGACGCAAAGCTCTTAATGCAACGTCTCATTTTTGTTGCTATGGTTGTTCTGAGTATATGTAGGCATTTTCACCATTTTTGTATCCATCGATGGTAGAGCAGAGCTCCCTACTATAAAGTTTTAACAGATATTCTAGTTTTCTGGGTATGCATTTGTGTTTGAGATTTCTTGTTTTATGACAAACAATTTTCCTATCTTGTCTATGTTTTCCTCTCATACCAGAGAGTTCGTGATTGACTGATTCTCGCAAATCATTGCAGTTGTGTTATGATGAAAGGTTTATTGTGCATGATTGTATTCTTTGGTTTTACGTTTGAATGTAAGACGATATTGCCCTCAAACATCTTCCTCTACAATCTATTAGTAACCCGATGTTAGTACTAGACCTCTGCTTTTATCTTATATAAGTCTTTTGCCTGTTTCACCATATACTACAACTCACTTTCTGAAGTTTATATAAGACCTCACCCACCCATGCATGCCTAGTCTAGTTTCAGAGTTGGAACGTTATTGTTTTGAGTTGGCTCCCATTTGGTCACCCCATCTATAAACCACTGTGACATAAAACTGATGGGCATCGGGCTCTGCTCCTGCTAGCAATCCAGGAGTGACTTCCGTCGCCAACATTTCTGGTGTCGTTGCCAGGGACGAAGTTGAATATTTTCCCCAGGTTTGAACGACAACGATTAACTGATTCTGAAGGTGCATCAGATATCAGAATTATCAAGATTGCTGTTGTGCACCTAGTGAATCCATTGTGACGAATCCGCTGAGGAGAACTTGCTCTATTAATTGTGGCTTTCAGAGGCAGACACACGTGGTCTCATCCACAACTACCTCTAACTACACCCGAAGCTGATCTAGAAGCGGTTCTCAGAAGAGGAAAGAGATCTGCAGAAGAAGTTTCCATCACTAAAACAGGTAATCCATCATTTCATTCTGTGAGAACTCCTTTTTCTCCTCCTCAGTTTCTTAATAGACCTCCTTCAGAGGTTTCCCATTTCTTGAATTTTGGGAGTGTTCCTACTGAATTTTCCCCTCCTGGTCTGGGATTGGAGGGAGAAATTCTTGTCACTCCCCTTTCCTCTGAAGTTGTTCCTTGGTATAGAACAGGGACTATAGAAGATTTCCCCAATCCTGCACAAAGAGAAGCACTTGTTTACTTGAGTTCGTTATCTTTCTCCTTGAACCCTCTCTTGTTTCCCACTCTACTTCGAGACTCATTTCCCATAGCCCCTTCGCGAACTCCTTCTCCTCCAAGTTCTCCACCACCTAATATTCCTATGGCTAGTGCTAACCCCCCTATGACCAGAATGGAAGCTATTATAGCCACTAGGTATGCTCCCCTTGTGTTACCTCAGCCCCTCAACGCACTTCCGGCAAATGGTTACCTCAAGCAACTACCCAAATTCACGGGTGAGGGGAACGTAATTGTAGAACAACACCTAGAAGCCTTTTACAGTTTCATAGATGATAATGTCATCATGTATGCAGACGTATGGATGAGGATATTTGTCCATAGTCTCCAAGGAGAGGCTAGAAAATAGTTTAAGGCCCTGCCTCTTGGATCTATTGATGGAATCAAAGCTTTAGATAGTACCTTTTTGAGACAGTGGGGAGATAAAAAAGATTTCATGTACTACATGACAGAGTTCGGGTCGTTGAAGAGAAAGGAAGGAGAGTCTGTCTCCGACTTTTCCAAGAGATTTAATAAAATGTACAATAGGATCCCTATTGAGATAAAACCCTCCAAATCCTCTACAAACATCACTTACTATAGTGCTTTTGATCATGATTTCTGCCTACTGCTAAGGGAGAGAAGAGCTGCTACGCTGGCCCACATGCAGGATGCGGCTGTGGAGGTAGAATCTAACATATTGGATGTCAATCGACTCAGGAACACATGTGATAGAAATACATCCAAGAAAAGACCTAAAGCTTCCTCATCCAGTTCCTTTCCCCTGCCCCATCAGATAGATGAGATGGCTAGAACACTAAAATCGCTTGCTGCCAAGATGGAAAGGTGGGAATTAGAAGGGAACCCCATGTACAGAAATCCTCAGAATGCTGATAATAGAGGTTTCAGGAGACCTAATAACAATGGACCATAGGCCTTCCCAAGGGAACAAAGGGAAAAAGACAGAGAGGATCAAAGGATTCAAGCCCCTCTCCAAAATAACCTGGTTACTTATGAGGAAAGAGAGGAGGTAGACGAATTCGATCCCGAAATTCATTGTGTTGAGGAAGCCCCTCCTTTTCCCCATTTGACTCAGTCTGCATATGAAAAATCCCAAATGAACATTCAGATCCATGAGTTAGGAAAGGGAGAAAGTGTCAGCCACACTCCTAAGAGATACAATCTCAGGTCAAGAAAGAAAGAATGAGACTTTGCATCCAATATGAGCCCCTTATAGTAGATATGCCTCCTAAAGATGCAGCAACCTCGACTAAAGAAAAGAAAGCTCAGAGTGTTTTGTCAGCAGCCAAAGAACCTGCCACTAAGGTAAGGGAAGCACCTAAGCCAATTTCCTCCTTTAATTTAGAGCATGAAATTCAGAAGATTAGAATCTCTGTACCCCTGTCTGAACTAGTTAAAAATGAAGACTTCAAAATATCCCTCTCCAAGATGCTACAATCCGAATCCCCCCAACCTCTCTCTGACTCAGTAAACCTTCAAGACGAGAATCCATCTGTCATCCTAGGGACCATGGTAGAAGACAGAGATGACTCATCCCCTCCTTTCTACACATCCCTGAATATACATGATAAAGTGTTGCATAATTGCCTCATGGATTCCGGGGCTTCTCATAACCTTATGCCCAAGGTAGTTATGGAAGAATTGGGACTGGAAGTGACAAAGACTTATCATGATTTGTACTCTTTCGATTCGAGGAGAGTGCAATGTCTGGGAGTCATCAAATACTTGGTGGTTTCTTTGTTTCAGCTACCCATGAAAAGCGTGGTCATGGATATTTTGGTAGCTGACATTCCCCCCAAATTTGGCATGTTTTTTTCTAGATCATGGATTAAAAAACTCAAGCAGATGGATCTCATGTATGCCACCATTCCAGTTTTTGGAGGGGAGCAAAGGAGGCTGTACAGAGAAGCTTAGATGGCTTACATTGTCAGTGACGAAGCGAACCCCACTAATCACCCCATCTTTGAAATTGACACCGATTTGGGGTCTAGCCTATTGCAGTTCACTGATGCTCCTGAAGATTCTTGCCAGGTCTGAAAGAAACCCAGTCTTGAACATCAGGGTTTCCCTCCAACCCCCTCCGTGTGGAAGATGTTTTTCGACGGAGCTTCTTCTGCTGAAGGCACTGGCGCTGGGGTGGTTTTTATATCACCTTGTCAAGAGATCATATCCCTTTCATATAAGCTGGAATTAGAAACCACCAACAATGTGGCAGAGTATGAAGCTCTTATTCTGGGCATGAGGTATGCGAAGGAAATGGGAATCAAAGATATAGCCATATTTGGAGATGCTGAGTTGATTATTCAGCAAATAAGAAAGGCTTATCATGCTAACAATCCCCGGCTCAGAAATTACAGAAATGAAGTATGGGACCTGATGGATAATTTCTTCTTGGATTTTAACATTTCCTTTATTCCAAGGAGGGAAAATACTCTAGCCAACTCTCTAGCCATATTGGCCAGTTCGCTCAAGCATCCTCTGCCGCCTGGGATAAAAAATGATGTTGAGATAAAATACAGGCCCTCTGTACCTGACAATGTCAAGCATTGGAAGGTGTTTGAAGATGATCTAGAAATTGAAAGGTTTCTACAATCCGTGGACGAGTTTTCTGCATTGCACATTGACCAGAATCCCGACCTAGAAGATGAAACTTGTCCTAGGGTATTTTAAAATAATATCGTGAATCACCAAATCGCTCAACTACCCAGCAATCACATTTCGAGAGGACTCATCCCTTTAGAAATATTGTTCGATGGGAATGACGTGCCAGTAAAGGGTGGTGTTTCGAGTGAAAATGTTGACATAGCCGAATGCAACATTGGCACGCAGGATGAGCCTAGGTTCGTCAAGTTGTCTACCAGTATGACTAGAGAACAACGGGTCGAATATATTGAGTTGCTGAGAGAGTTTTCAGATGTGTTTGCATGGAAATATGAAGACCTGGAAACTTACGACACATCTGTTATTGAGCACAAGATCCCGTTGAAAGAAGAGGCTAGGACATTTAGGCAGAAGCTGAGGTAGATAAATCCCATGTTACTGCCTGTCATGGAGAAAGAATTAAAAAAGTTGTTGGATGCGCAAATCATTGTCCCCTTGAGATATTCCAAGTGGGTGGACAACTTGGTCCCAGTAAGGAAGAAGAGCAGAGAAATCAGGCTCTGTGTTGACTTCAAGAACTTGAACAGAAGCTCAAGAAAGGACAATTACCCCTTGCCCAACATGGAACACATATTGCAGAAGGTAACTGGAGCAGCTAGGATATCCATGATTGATGGGTTTTCAGGGTATAATCAAATCTCAGTCATGCCTGAGGACAGAGAAAAAATAGATTTCACCACTTCTTGGGGCACATTCATGTATGCCAAAATGCCTTTTGGATTGATGAATGCAGGGGCAACATTTCAGAAAGCTATTTATATAGCCTTCATCGGGGAGAAAGATAGGCTTGTGGTAATCTATCTGGATGACATAACAGTCTTCTCCAAGTCTGACAAAGAACACTGCTGCCACCTGAGAAAAGTCTTTTCGAAGTGTCGCAGGTTTGGCCTTTCCCTAAATCCCAAGAAGTCTCTATTTGCTATGAAGGAAGGGAAGCTGTTAGGTCATATAGTATCAACAGAGGGGGTAAGAATTGATCCTAGCAGGGTAGAATCAATTCAGACCCTATCACTTCCCAGATCTAAGAAGGAAGTTCAGGCCTTTTTGGGGAGGATTAATTTTCTGAGGAAATTCGTCTCAAATTTTGCTAAGCTGGCGAGACACATCACATCCATGCTCAGAAAGGGAAATGAAGTAAAATGGACCGTTGAACCCAGGGAATATTTTGACCAGATAAAAAAGGCATTGATCGAGGCACCCGTGATGATCAGTCCTGATTATTCCAAGGAGTTCCTAATTTTCTCCTTTGCTTCTTTTGATATAGTGGCGGTGGTCTTATTGCAGAAAAATGAGGAAGGACGTGAGCAGCCCATCGCTTTCTTCAGCAGGGCGTTAAGAGACACAGAGAGCAGGTATGAAATCATGGAGAAGTAGGCCTATGCCTTAGTTAAATCTCTTAAAGCTTTCAAAGTATATGTCTTGCATTCAAAAGTAACAGCATATGTTCCCTCAGCTTCTGTGAAGGACATTCTTATACAGCCAGACATAGATGGGAGAAGAGGTAAATCGATCACCAAGATCCTAGAGTTTGATCTGGTGATCAAGCCCACCAAGTTGATAAAGGGGCAAGGTTTGGCCAAGCTGTTTGCCGAATCCAATTGCAAAGCTTTGGGGATTGACTTCATCAATGAGCAAGCTGAGTCATCCAACAAGAACTCTCAGGGTGCCCTATCACTAACAGCGTGCCTCTGGTACAAAGATATCTTGTACTTTCTGCAATAATTGAGGCCTCCTGATGGAATGGAGAAAAGCAAGGCAAGATCTCTAAAGCTCAATGCGGTCAGATATTGCCTCATCGGTCAAACATTGTACTGGAAAGACCCTTTAGGGGTATTTTTGACTTGCCTAGGCCCACAAGAAGCCCAACAGGTTGCATTTGAGTTCCACACTGGCCTTTGTGGGGGTCATCATTTTTGGAAGACCACAACCCATAAGATCCTCCGAGCTGGGTACTACTGGCCCACTTTATTCCCTGATATCTGCAGAGAAATCAGAGCTTGCATCAAGTGCCAGAAGTTTTCAGGAAAGCAGCAACTCAAATCCCTGCCATTAAAGCCTGTAGTAGCTTCAACACCCTTTCAGCAGTGGGGATTGAACTTCATTGGGGAAATTCATCCGCCCTCAAGTGGCCAACACAGATGGATCCTGACTGCGACAGACTATTTCACCAAATGGATAGAAGTTGTCCCCACCAGGAGCACTTCTCACAAAGTAATTATCAGTTTTCTGGAAGATATCATAGCCAGATTTGGCTGTCCTAGCAAAATTGTCACTGACAACGCCCCCCCTTTCTGGTCTGAGCCTCTGGTCAAGTTCTATGAATGGTTTGAGATTTCACTGATTCACTCCACTCCCTATTATCCTTAGGGAAATGGACTGGCAGAGTCTTCCAATAAAAGCCTAATCAAACTCATTAAGAAATTACTGGAAGACAATAAAAGGGTCTGGGATTCAAAGCTCAAATTTGCGTTATGGGCTGATCGAGTGACAACAAAGAAGTCCATGGGCATATCGCCCTTTCAACTTGTTTATGGAACAGAGGCTATTTTCCCCACTCAGCTCGCTTTATCAGTGGCGAAATTCCTCTAGGACATTGACGGAGAACCTGACCATATGGTCAAAAGGATTCATCAGATGGTGGAAATACAACAGATCAGGGAACAGGTCATGAACAGGGCCCACGATCATCAACAAAAGATCAAACAGACCTTCGACAGGAAGAGAAGAAAGAAAGAATTCGAGTAGGGTGATCTGGTGCTCAAATGGGATGCACCCAGGCAGGACAAAGGCAAGCACAGTAAGTTTGATGCCCTCTGGTTTGGGCCTTTCAAGATCCTTGAAGCATTTTCAAACAATATGTACAGGTTGCAGGATCTGGAAGGCAAAGAAGTTTTTGGTGGCCCAGTAAATGGGCATTTCTTGAAAAAGTGTTTTTTTGTGAGCCACAGTCATCTCTTTTGTTTTTGTAAATATAGTTTTTATTTTCGTCTTAATAAATGACTCCATAGCCCAACAGCAAGGAACTAAATCTGCAAAAGTTTTCTTAGAGCATCACAGGGACGACTCTATCCCCCATGGAGCCAAATGTTAGCGATATTTCTGGTAATGGGGTAAAATGCGAAGGAGTGGATTGAAAACCCACTTATCCTAAGTACCGAATGCAAAATGTGCTCATGGTAAGCAGAAAACGGATCTGGACGGCAGGCATCCGTGCGCCCAGATCAACGGCGTACATGGGATTCTGGAGCCCCCCCGCCTTTCTACCTTCAAGCGGAGGGGGGGGTCTAGAATCTGGGGCGCACCTCTTCAATGGTCGAGATCAAAGCGCCCATATCAATGGCACGTG
>ML778376.1:67956-89766 GCA_009831015.1 Picea engelmannii | reverse complement strand
TAACCATGTGGGCCCCCCCTTTCCTGTCATGTCATCTCTACCATCCTTCCCCTTGCCATTTGTTTTTTTCCTGGCCGTGTGATGGGGCTCGCTCCCTATAGCCCCTCCTAATCCTCCGACATATGTTCACCTTCCTTCTTCTGATCCATGTGGTCCCTCCCCCCACCTCATCATCCACTCATCACCCGCCATGTGTCCCGCTCACTTCCACATTAGCCTTATCATGCCCATTACGTTTCACCTCCTACCTCCTTCCGCTCATTGCCTTCCGCCGCGTGCCTTTCCCTGCCACATCTCCCACACCTCATCACTTATCATTTCACCTTCATAGTCTTGGTGTCGCCGCTCCCGTTATGCACCCCATCCTTCGCGTTGGCCTCCACACATATTCATCAAGCCATTTAGCTATTCCAGGTGGTAGCGCGAGGAGTCTTCCACGTCCCAAAGGTACCGATTCATCCGGGCCATTCTTGATCCCAATAAAGCAGTTATTAAGGTAGTTGGTGGTGGTTAGACATCTTATCCACCATAATGGGAAAGTTCAGCGACGAATAAAGAACACATCGATTCACCTACGAAACTGTCAGAAGTCCGATTGTGTCTACCATAGGTGCACGATCCCTCAAAGAATGCAGGTGCAGATTGTCAGAAGCCATGCAGAGGCAAAGCTCTTAATGCAACGTCTCGTTTTTGTTGCTATGGTTGTTCTGAGTATATGTAGGCGTTTTCGCCATTTTTGTATCCATCGATGGTAGAGCAGAGCTCCCTACTGTAATGTTTTAACAGATATTCTAGTTTTCTGGGTATGCATTTGTGTTTGAGATTTCTTGTTTTATGACAAACATTTTCCTATCTTGTCTATGTTTTCCTCTCATACCAGAGAGTTAGTGATTGACTAATTCTCGTGAATCATTGCAGTTGTGTTATGATGAAAGGTTTATTGTGCATGATTGTATTCTCTGGTTTTACGTTTGAATGTAAGACAATATTTCCCTCAAACGTCTTCCTCTATAGTTTGTTAGTAACCCGATGTTAGTACCAGACCTCTTCTTTTCTCTTATATAAGTCTTCTGCCTGTTTCACCATATACTACAACTCAATGTCTGAAGTTTATATAAGACCTCACTCACCCATGCATGCCTAGTCTAGTTTCGAAGTTGGAACGTTATTGTTTTGAGTTGGCTCCCATTCAGTCACCCCATCTATAAACCACTGTGACATAAAACTGATGGGCGTCGGGCTCTGCTCCTACTAGCAATCCAGGAGTGACTTTCGTCACCAACAGGAGGAGAACCTCCGAGCTTGTGGTAGGATTCAAGTTCAGTATCATATCAACTTTGAACATGAGGGGGGTTTTACTTGTTGTCCCTATGAAGGAAATACCGTGAATGATTTTTTCTTTGAAGAAGGTATTAATGAGCAACCCTGTCTTGATGAAAATCATGTGTATGAATAGCTAGAAGCATCAGTTACTATTGATCCTGAAATGGATATTTTTAACAGTTATATTCTTGATGAAATTATTGTTTTAAAGGTTGATCATAGATGTGAAGGGAAACCCATTTTTTATAAATATTCTAGTGATGATGAGAAACAATCTTATCTTATATTTCATCACTATGAAGAAAATAAGGATGATGCAGAGGTTGGCCTTGTCACAGAAGACATAACCTGAAGTTTTGATTAGGAGCAACCCTTAGTTGAGGCACTTGAAGAGATCATTTATTCACAGTCTAAAGTAAATCCACAGTCATCAGTGGATCAGTAGCCACTTACATCCATCCTTCTTCCACTTGCACCTACAGTTCACAGTAAGCAACTAGTTGATCCACAGATGCCTGTAGTTGTCATTCAATCAAGTGTGCTTGTAGAGGACATCAAGCAAGCTCTCAACAGTTTTGAAACAGTGAAGGTAACCTTTCATAAGTTAATCATGTGTTTCCTTTAGTTTCATGACCCTATCAATGAACACATAAAGTTTCACTTTTCAAATTCTTTGGAGCATGCAGGCTTGATCTTTTTATCAACATTTGAAGGTAATATGGGTGATCATAAGAATGAAATTAGCCAACTATCACACTTTCCTTGTTTCTTATGGATCATTTGCAGTGAAGTGAAGGATTCAATTATCAAACTATTTGAATGGATATGGTGGAAGTTTTCCTTCACCTATTCCATTGTAAAAGTCAGTTAGTTTATGTTTTGTACATAAATAAGCTCCCTCTGGATCAGGTGTGTTTGTTTTTTATTTTAAAATAGAATAGTTTAAGTTCTCAGTATGTTGCCTTCAACAAGATTTTTTCTGAGAATGAATCCATAGCCCAACAACTAAGGCACTGGAAATACTTGTTCTTGGCAGCTCGCAGAGAGTATGCCATCCCCTATGGAGCCAACTATTTTCAGAAGAATTTGCAACATAACTCTTCAGAATTAGACAGTGATTCAGATCTAACCTCAGGAGAATCTTGTGGTAAATCATGTGTTATTCTGCCCATGATTTCTAAAGGGAAATGGAAATGTTTGGGTGTTCACAGTCAAACCACCCTCAAATCGAATTAAGTCGAGCCACCTGTTGCGCCCGTATTGGCCACAAAAGAAGATTTGCATGGCCTCGAGACGTCAGGATTGACCCGAACAAAGTCGTTGGTGCCACCCAGAGTATTCATGGATGTCAGGTCCCGTTATGATCTTGATGAAGGTAGTTATTGAAACTGAGGGAGGTGGTTGAAACCTCATCTCATCATATAAATGGAAAGCCAAAAAGACTGGCTGATTTAGAGCTCGTGTCTGACAACAAAAGACTTTCTGCACAGTCTGACATAGTAGAAGCCGACTGAAAACTTTGAATGCAGCAATCTGATCACACTCGTGATGGTTGTAGAATTTCTGCTTATATATAGGTAGTTTTGATATTTTTAAATGGTGTGGAATGGTTGAGCTAGGCTCCCTACTATTGTAAAATTTTGATTGAGAACACTGGTTCTTTGGTTATGTATTTTTTTTTTTTTGAGACATCTTGGCTAATCTAAGTTAGCTTTCTTGCTCCATCTTATTTGCCTCTGATACTGAGAGAGTTCATGATTGACTAATTCACATGTATTGTTATGAATGTATTATGATGAATGTTATATTATAGTACTGTTATGATTTCTTTCATCTTCCTTGAAATTTGAATCCAAGAGGACCTTTTGTTTAAGTTTTTCTTCCTTAGGCTGATGGAAAATCTGATGTTCATAACAGACCTCTACATGTTTCTCACAAATTCTTCCCTCTATTGACCTTACTCCAACTTACTGACTGAATTTGATTCCAGACCTCAATTTCTTATGCATGCTAGTCCAGATTTTTTAGTTAGAATGTTATTATCATTGAGTCTTCTCCATTTGACCACCTAAACTCATTTACATTTACTGTATCAACTCATGGGTACTGGGCTTATCCTCATTACAGTCTAAGGGTGATTCCTAGTGCTAACACTTCCCATCTATAATGTTATAGAATCCTAAATCAGTCTGCAAATTCCTTTCCTCGAGTGGGGAGAGATATACAAAAGTATTAGGGAGGAGGACTACCTTGATGTAGTTCCTCTAAGTGATGAAAATATGAGGAATGCAGATGATATATCTTTCATCAACATCAGGATATCTCACCTACATTTTATTGCAACTAAGACTTCCATCATACCATGTCTTAGAGGAAATAAAGTGGATCATAACCCATATAAATGTTAATACTATAACTTTTATTAGTGATGAAGGGAGATGTGTTGGCTCATATCAAGACTTAGATCTTGAAAGACATTATAGTCTACATGATCTTGAGAAACATATCATTACAAGTTTTTTTAAACAATTCCACATGAAACATGACATTAAGAAAATCCTGACCAGTTAGTGGGTTGAGGATAAGAGGATATTTGGAAAAATAAATGGAATATATACCATGATAAACTTAAGGGACCATTATATATATGAAATGTCTATCATCTATAGGTTTTATGGAGAGAAAAATGTGTTCATTTCAAGGATGGATGGGTACCCTTAGTTTATATAATCATAACCAATAGAAGTGTTTGCAATTGGGTTGCAATACTCTCCCATTATTTAAATAGAGATATTATAAAAGAATAGAAGGACAAAGACAAAATAGAATTTGTCCCTATATTATACATGGACTCTTATATGATGGATATAATATGTACTACCAACTCTTTTCTTGGGTTGATATGGAATTGGCTTATGGCAGAGACACATGTGCATGTCTATTGCCAGGTAGTGTGGGAAAATGGGTTCAAAAGAAATTATGATTAATTATGTGACCACTTCCTTGCACCATTGCAGTGACTCAGATTCTGCAAAGAATGACCTAGAATTAGTAAGGAGGAAATGAGATTGATTAAACCATAGGAAGTTGATATATGCAAGAAGACTACACTTGTTTAAGGATCTATGGTGTATGCAATCCTCCACATTTTCCCCCAAATTTTCTCCTAATAGATTGATATAAGGTGAAATATATTACCAAACAATTCTATAAAGATTTAATACATCATTTGCTAATGATGTAAGAAACAAAACCTTTACCCCATACAATATGTATATTGGTCATTATCGTATACTAAATTCCAATAAAGCAAGGTAGGAGGAAAATATTATGTTGAAATATAAGTTTCCTCAAGGTCAATTTAGAATACATGACCCCTTGGACTTTGTATCCAAGCATAGTGTAATGGTTTCCATCACTTGGCCACATGGACCTTGCAAGCCAATTCCTCCAAATTTTCCACCTAGAAAGTACTAAGATGGATGACAAATTATAGATGATCCATTTCAGATCAAACTAGAAAAATGTTATATTTGGAATCGATAGTATTATTTATTGTGAGTACACAACAACTCTCAAATTGTTCATTTGATGATCCTTTTAAATTATACATCAATCTATATTTTTCAACTCTGTCCTGTTTGTATTTTCTCCAGACTTGAATTTATTGCAAAAATTGTTATCTCCCAAACAGAGTGAAACTGGGAAACTTTATTAATACAAATTTGTCCAGCTTTCTAAGGAGGTAAAATGTTGAGTAAATAATTTTTCATATTTTTGATCTAGTGTCCCTTTTCCTCCTTTGAAGATCTCAAAAATCCCTAAAATGTTTCCTAGAATAGTGGATTTTGACCTATTTTGGAACCTCCACTCCAAACTCTTTGGAATTTGGCCAAACCCAATCGGGTATCTTCATGTCTAAATTTTGGACTCATTGTAAAAATTTCATCAATAATAGGTCCTCTCTCAAAGAGTGCAACCATGTTCTTCAAAAACATTTAATTTGCATTTTTGATCAATTTGGAGCAAAATTGGCCAATGACCCTTACTTACACTTTTGTAGGCCTCCCCACTATGGAAATACCATTTAAATTTCATCCAATTCTAAGTTTTTTTGCTCTTGCTATGGAAAAAACAAGTTTTTGGCTCTAGACTTTTTATTTTATTTTATTCATCTTTCTCCTTTTCTTTTCTTCTCTTGAGTCTTCCTTTCTTTGATTTTCTCTTCTTCTCTTCTTCTCTCCATCCTCCTTTCCTTCTCTTCTACGATGTGCCAAATGAGAATTATTTTCTTTTGTGACATTGGGTGTATCGATCCCTTTTATTTTCTTGTGTGAAATGCCTTATCACACTTTGAAGATTTTTATTCCACGTCATATCGCACCTTGGAATTTTTCTCCTTGCAGTGTGTCACATCCTTTTATTTTATTTTTCCACAAGAAAGGGAATCTTTCCCTTCGTTCTTTATCACACCATAATTTTTTTCTTTTATGTGTTGTATTGCACTAGAAAATTATCTTGAAGCAACATGTTGCATCATTCTTTCTTCTTTTTGTACAATAAAGGGAATTTTTCTAATTCTTTTATCGCACCACAATTTTTTCTTTCATGTCATGTATCGCACCATGAAATTTTCTTGGTGTGATACATAACATCTCTCATTTTTCCTTCTCTATGAAACATATACTTCTCTTCCATTTTCCCTCAAAAGTATCTAAGTCTTTTTAAGACTTATTCTTCCCTTCCTTCCTGACTCACCACATATAATATTTTCCTTTACTACAGTGTGTGAATGGAAAAAACATTTGATGCGACATGTCGTTTCTTCAAAAAATATTCCCTCGTGAAATTATTCACCTTTTCCCTTTATCGCATCCAATTATTTTCTTATCATGTGGTGTATCACACTAGAAAAATATATTGGTGCAATACATTGCACTGTAAGAAAATATTTCTTGCAATACAAATTCTCCAATTTTTTCCCAATTTTTCTAAGTCTTCTATCATCTTTCTTCTTCTTTCTCCCATTGTCACATCTCAAAATTATAGTTTCACATAATATATCATACCACCACATTTTATTTTTGTGTGGTGTATTGCACTAAGAAAATATCTTGGTGCAATGCAAGAAAATCTTTTTTTGCGATACACGAAATCTACCCAAAGTTTTCTCAAAATTTAAATGTCTTTGTTTTTATTTTTCTTCTTCCTTTATTGCATCTAAAAATCATCTTTTTGTGTAGTGTATCACACTAGAAAACTATCTTAGTTCCATACATCACACCCTAAGAAAATTATTTTCTTTTGATACGTGAAATATGCCCATTTTTTCTCAAATTTTCTTAAGTCTCAAAGTCTTTTGTTTAGCAACAAACATTGT
Source organism: Picea engelmannii (assembly GCA_009831015.1). Taxonomy (NCBI): domain Eukaryota; kingdom Viridiplantae; phylum Streptophyta; class Pinopsida; order Pinales; family Pinaceae; genus Picea; species Picea engelmannii. Next base: position 83,063 of record ML778376.1, on the reverse strand, counting down.
ATCACATAAATTTCCTGACTTTTTCCTTATTCATTTTTCTTAATTTTGAGTTCTTAAATGTCGCGGAACCCACTGACTCATCCCTTTGAGCCAATTGTATCCACTTAATGACCAAATAGACATCTACCTATCAATTTGGCCCTTCCTAATTCTAGATAACCCAATACAAAATTCATAGCTTTGACCTCAACTAACATAGAGAAAAAATTTCTTCTTTCACAACAAACCCATGTAGTCTTGGTGCTGCAACCATGGATATGATACCATGTTGTAACATATCCTCTACTAAACCCAACAAATATTGTGATACTTGTTAAATATAAATGTGTGCAACATGCCAAAACTACTCATGTAACTAGCATAAAATTTAAAAACGTGTTGCAACCGTTTAAGCATACCCAACAACATTGAAACACTCAAAACAAAAAGAAAAATGCAATAGAAAAAGCATAACAGTGAAATCGTAAATAAATATAGTGAGGAGAACACTTATATTTGTAAGAAATCACGCAACCAATTGCATATTATAGACATTCCACCCAACCATAGACATCATTTCTCCAATTATCTCAATAATAGGTCACCCCCGAGATGGGGCTATGAATCCACAAGAAAGGATGTCTCCTATGGTTGGATATTGTCCACTCATAGACCAATACCAAGTCAACTAACTCTTACAAAAATTCCAATCCACCATCTCTCTTTCCCCTCAACCTGCACAACCCAAGGAATGGAATCCCCTTTTTCTGCCACATAGTCCCTTAGGCTATCTTAATCCCTCTACAGATCTAGCATAGGTTGGCTAGGAAATATCTAAATGGGGGACTGCATGAATTACAACTATAAAATAGTTTTCACATTAGCAATATCACCTACTTTTGGGAAATTTCATCCACAAAAATCTCACTTACAGACCTCAAAAACTACTTCTTCATGCATTTACCATCTCCAACAAGTCATTCTTGTTGGAGTTATTTCACACACACCTAGGATTTATTTTTCCTAAGGTTATTCCTTGTTTATTAGTCATAATTAGTCAATATCCAGTCTCCTATATTTTAGGGGAGAATATTCCACCTAGAGAATATTCTCTTTCAGTTGACACTTCAGTTTAACTAGTTGAGTTGAGTTTAGATGTTGCATTGGTTTTATCACCATGCAACATTGGGATCATCACCAACTCACTACTCTTTGTTCAGTCAGTTAACTGAAGACTAGTTGACTAGTTAACTCAGCTAGGTGGCGGTTCACTCCCGTAACTGCCTGAGAGACTAGACTAGGTGGCAGTTTACTCTTGTAACTGCTGGTGTGTGTCTAGATCAATCTAGACCACCACTATGTCTCATTAGTTACTCATTTATTCTATATATATATTGTAAATTATTCACTCTTTGAGTGTGGAATACAGTTAATGAGAATTCTTCCATTCTTTCTATCTTGCTTCTTCTTTCTTAATTTCTCTCTACAAATATGTGTAGTATTTTCTAGCTAGATCTATTCTGTGCAGGTTCAACACATTTACATGGTATCAAAGCCAATGGAATGCTAAGAAAAATCTACACCAAATCATTTTTTGCAGGTACAAAAGATTCAAGACAACAAAAAGATGGATTATTCACCGGAAATACTTCTCACGCCTCATAACTATTTGGAATGGAAGCCAAAAATTCTTCTTCATCTTAGATGCAGAGGCTTGTATCAAATAACCATGGCAATGGAAGTAGATCCTGATTCTTTCGATGAGAAAAATGACTTTCTCAATAGACAAGATATGGCCATAGGAAGTATCGACATGTTTGTTTCTCTCGAACTTTTCTATCAAGTATATGAAGAATCACAAGGATTAACTCCAAATGAATTATGGACTAGATTGGAGGTTCTATTTGGGAATAAATAATATTGTGAAGATTTCATGCTCGAGGTCGAATAGATAGAGCCAGAAGAGAAGACATCAGAAGATCAAGCCTCTTATTATGAAGAGTCTTTTACAAACATTTTTGCAGAAATTAGTATTCCAATAATTGAAGATGATGTCTACTCCATTTCAGATTTATTTTTTGAAATTCATGTGGAATATATAAGGCATGCATCTCAAGAGTCACATGCAGACATTGTTGCATGCACCATGCATACATATCAGGAGACAAAAAGGGAGCCGTGCACATCAGACGCCATTCTGATATTTTCTGAGCCAAATTTACATAAACAAATTGGATATTTGAATTCTTCTCGGGAAAATACCCAATTTCAAAAAACAAATCGTCTGAAACGGAGTCCAGAAAGTGAATTTATGATCGTTTTAAAATAATAAAAAATTCAGTGTTTTTCTGGAAACTGTCGTACGGTTTTCAAAATTTCATCCAAAATTTATTTGGATATTATTCATTACAAGAAGATAAAGTGGATATGTGTGGAAATATCAATGATGCATATACTTCATCAAATCTGTGCAGACATCTACATCTTCAACAAAATCTTCAAAGAGCACAAACTTGCATAGTTGCGAGGTCTTCTTGGAGTGAAGGACATGGTTGCTTAGCAACTATCTTTTGTTCCAAATCATTTTTTAGTTTATGCATTGTAATTTGAGGGGGGGAATATGGTTAATGAGAATTCTTCCATTCTTTATATCTTGCTTCTTCTTTCTTAATTTGTCTCTACAAATGTGTGTAGTATTTTCTAGCTAGATCTATTTTGTGCAGGTTCAACACATTTACAATTCTCAATACCCATTATAAATATATTCTCTTCCTAGCACCTAGAACTCTTTATTGATACCTAAGGTTTTGTGGAATTTGGGTGCACACCAAAAGTCAGCATTGCAAACCCACCCAAGAATATGCACTATGCAACACCAAGTTTTATTGTTTGCACCAACCAGAGATCTATTGTACATGCCAACACATTTTGTATTGCATACAAGGAATGGAAGAGATCGGTGCATGTGGGCCAAATCGTTGAAGATCTTCAACAAACATTATAATCATTTTTGTAACAACACGACTGGTTATGATCGAGATTGAAGACGACATAGTAAGTTTGTTATTATTTCCATGCTCCAATAGACTTAAGGGGGATGCATGTGGATATGTAAAGGTTGGGTTTTTGTTAACTAATGGGATTATGATATGTTAGCGAGAGAAGGAGTTAGATTTCTAGTTTGTATTTGTATAAATTATAGTGATGATCATAGATATTATGTGTGAGAATAAGAGAGAGAAAGGAGATCTGAAGTGCATGACACATCTTTGTTTCATTGTGTATTCATCTTGAGTAAGCTTCAGCCTCTATGTATGGAATTGTATGAATGCCTTTGATTTTAATGAATAAAGTGTGAAGATCATTTATCTCTACATATGATGAGTTAATATCATGAATGCCTATCTATTCTATATTATTGTGTGCAATAATCTCATGTTAGTTATGAATGATGGCATAGTTATATGATGAATGCTTCATGTATGTTCCCCTCCTTTGTACCTTTCATGAAACCTATGGTCTCTATGATTCTCATGTCATCTTGGGTGAGACCTTCTTCGGTCCTTGAACTTTGAATATTGAATATGTTGACACCTATGGGGTACTTTCTAGCCAAACCTCGTGAACCTTGGGTTTGGTGACCTCGTTTAGAGACAACAATTGGTTCCATTTCCAGGACCAGAAGGTTTTTTTCTATATGTTGAAGGAAGGAAATGAGGTGGAAGCCTTCTGTTAGGTGATTTGTATGTACTAAAAAGACACTAAACTACCCTCAATTAAATTGTCAACCTGGGGTAAGTAAACTTAGAGTTGTAGGAAAATATATGCCAAAGGTAGAAGGTTGGTAGGAGTGTATACTAACTAAGGAAAACAACTATATAGGGCTAATCTACTCAAGAAAACCTATCTAATGAACAAACCCTACTATGAAAATTGAAACTAGGTAACCTAAGTACTTTTGGGCCAAGGACTGATGGATAGTTCCTAAGAAAGCAAATGAAAACTCTATGTAAAGAAAACTAGTTCATGACAGTAAGCAAAGGTAAACTACTAAGCATACTAAGAAAATGATGAAACAAAACTTCTTTAACTTGCCAACCTACATTCAATGAGAAACTACCCTATGAAAGCAATTAAATAAGCAAGTAAGAGAAAACACCTATCTAACCTATTAAAGAAAATAGACAAGCAAGAAAAAGAACCTAACTAACCTACTAAAGTAAAATACAAGTAAGCAAAGGAAACTATTTATCCTACTAAAGCAAAGGGACAAGTAAGCAAAGACTTCTCATTGAACAACTACCTAGCCTAAGAGGCAACTGAACTAAATGCCTAATGCAAAACTATTTCTCTTGCGTGAAAGGAAATTTAAATGCTCAATGCAATGCATGAAAGGAAATATATTCTATTGAAAGCAAGAAAGATTAACAACTAAACTTATGAAAACAAGAAACTATCTCTTCTAATCTACGAAAGCAAGAAGCTATCTTTAATCTACGAGACACTCAAATGTAATGTTGGTGGTTGTGTGAATGCCTTCGGTGGTGACGGATGATATCTCGATGACACTTGACAACAAAGGACAGTTCTAATGGTATAAGCTCAATACTAATTTCAATGGAAAAATGAAAGGTGTGAAGTAAACAGTCTAATGCAAACTTAGCCATGATCAAAATAATGTTAAATACCCTGCATATTCATGTACAAACCATTAACATCATAATGAGATTATCATTATCTAACTAAGGAATTTCATTGCATTTTAATCTATGAAAGGAAATTGCGTGAAAGGAAACTATACTATGTCTATTTTAATCATTCAAGCTATGATAAGAAAATGAATTAAAAACAGAGATTAAAATATGCTTATTAAAAAGTAAATTGTCAATTATATTAACCAACAACTAATTAAATGAAATCTGATATAAAATTGAAGTAAACAAGCTATAATAAAAAACTGAAATTAAATCTATCCATCCATCAAAATCTCTGTCAAAGAACCCAAATTAAAACTCTGTTCAATCTAATTAAAATCCCGTTTTAAACTTATTTATAAAATCATAAAAGAAAGCACAATCTAAAATCTAACTGCATGTGGGGTTAGTATAGTGAAAGAGAGACTTGCAAGCCTTTTCTACTCTACAAAATCAATGCATACTATCACATATCATCATCTATCCTGCAAAAGAGAAGTGAAACATTGAGCTATGACAAATTAATTAACTAAATAAAAATACACATGTACAACAAATAAAGAAAGAGCAATTAAATTAGAAAATGCATAAATCAACATCAAGAGAGTTACCGGACTACTGGTGGGCCCCCCAACAATTCTTGGTCACTCTCTAAAAGTATACCATGAGCTTAGCAGGCCGAATTCACCATACAAATCCAAAAACACAGTTCTGGCATAATTCTGGCAATGTAAAAACTCAAATAGAGAAAAATCGGTTTTTTGACAATTCTAATGCTTATGCTACTTGCTTCTTCTACTCCACAATCATCTAACAACCTTAGTGGTATTTATAACATTTACAAACCAAGTGGTCAACCACAGGAGGGTTGAACCACCTCTAAATTCGGCAAAATACAATAAATGTGTCCATAACTAACAAAACAGAGGAAACCAATAATCGCCCTCTTTGGACAACTGAAATTGAGTTGTCTTGAGCTTAGTAGCTGGAGGGGCTGATGAAAAACAAAACCCATGTGCTCGATTATACAATAATAGGTGCCAGAACGAGTGCCAGATCAAGTACTGGAACGAGTGCTGGATCAAGTGCCAGAACAAGTGTCAGACCAAGAAACATGGTGCTTTTTGCCCTGTAATAGCATAAAAACATGAATTAACTCTTGGAAACCATAAAATATGATAAATTAAACTTGATTGAATCACAAAACACGAATTATACATACCTCATGCCGATTATATCATTTTACCATAAAATTATTAAAAAAGCTCCTTTGAAAGATAAAAAAAAACGCATATGTACATATGGCAAAAATGTTGAAAAGTCAACAAGAAACATGTGTCTAATTTACTTTTCCCTTAAAAAAATTGGACAATAAATATTAATCTATTATTTCATTCATAACTGAGTGAGTTGGAGTTGTGACAAAATTATAAGTGTAGTGAAGTAAGTTAAGATCAGTTGTACTAGTTGTAACTAAACTTGCACTAGTGAGAGTTCAGTAAATCAGTGAACTCACATGCAACTGAAGATTCACCATGGTTAACTACATGCATGTCAGATCCAGTGGAGACCCAATTGAGATAACAGGTGAAAGGGACAGTTTGGCTATAAGTTGTGATTTGATCACACATGTACTGGATATGCTTATGAGCATGTGCAAACTAGGCAATTTGTATCGTTGTGAGAATTCTAATTGTAGTTATTTGTGCAGAGGAGGCAGGCTGTCTGGACACAGAGAATTGGCTCATGTATTTGTTGATTTGTGTATGACAGTGTGAGATGATTGTATTGTACTGAGAGCTCTTGGATTAGATTTTTGTATGAAATTGTTTCATGATTCATGGTATACATAATATATGATAGTGGGGTTTTTAGCTTTACGCTTCCTAGTAAAACTTTTGTGTTATGTGTTATTGATATTTCACTTTATGATCATGGTTTAAATTTTTCCACAGGGATAATAGTAGAAGTGATTCTGTATTTAACAGTGGCGTATAATTGTTAGATCAAGAGAATCATAGGAAATACTTAATTTGTATTGAAATTTCTACATGGTATTAGAGCTACAGAGCTAGGGCAGAGCCACGGAGCTACGGAAGTGAGGTGCGAAAATTGTTTTATTTTCACAAGTCCTGTCTCTAGCAGGGTGCGAACTTTAGTACTATACAATACACACAATTCTCAAAGCATAAATTCTCTCACCCTACTGAAAGGAGAGGTGCAAACTTCCCTGTGCATTCTCGCATGCTACTCAAGGGAGAGGTGCAAACCTCCCTCACCCCACAGTGCATTATAGTGAGAACCTCCCAATCAAGTTCACAGGCTATACACAAGTAGGGTGCGAACTTCCCTTAGGCTACTCTCAGGTGGGGTGCAAACTTCCCTCAGGCTACTCTCAGGTGGGGTGTGAACCTCCCAGGGCAAGAGGAATTGCAGCAGTTGAGTTTTTGTGGTTGGATAACATTCGAATTTGTAGGATTTTCTTGGTGCGATAGTTGGTTCAAGATTGAAATGTCTTTCAATGGATTGAGGTTGGAGTATTCACTCTAGGGTATCTCAAACTACATTGCTTGGAAGGATAGGATGGAAGTAGTACTCGAAGACAATGGCTTGAAGGATTACATTAACAAAGATGTTCCTAAGCCAGATGTGACAGACACTACAAATCTTGATGCATGGAAAAAGAAAGTGGAAAAGGCGAGGAGGATTCTGTTGGAGGGAGTACGAGACCACATTGTCTCAAGTCTCCATGGAAAAACCACACCACATGCAATGTTGAAGGTTTTGACGGATCTGTTCCAAAGCAGTAGCGACCATAGGAAATTGGCGCTCAAAGATAAACTCAGGAAGATCAAGATGGAGAAGGGTGACACCATTCCAAAATATTTCATGAAGTTTGTCCAATGTCAGGATGAGCTTGGAAGTCTGGGAATAACAATCATTGTTGATGATTTGGTGAGCTTGGCTCTCCTAGGACTTCCCAAGAGTTGGAAAAATTATCAAGACTCTGTCAATGGAAGGGAAAAATTGTCGGATTGGGAACGACTATGGTCAGATATAGTGCAAGAGGAGTTTAGGAAGAACACTAGAGATGGATCATCATCAAAGTGTGATTATGAAGAGGATTTTGCTTTGACTGCCAAGGCAAGGAAAGGGAAAGGGAAGAAATTCCATTCAAAATCCGAGTATAAAGTCAAGAAGATGGATTTGTCCAAAGTGAAGTGTTTTCACTATCACGAACATGGGCATCTCACTACTAACTGTCCACAGAAGAGGAAGAACAAGACGGTTGCTGGAGATACAAATGGTGAGGCTCTTGTCTCACAATTTGAACTTGACTTCGCTTTGATCACATGCATGGATTCAAGTGCATCGGGATCGTGTGGTATTTGGATAGTGGCACTTCCTTCCACATGATGGTAGATAAAGAGTATTTCATTGACTTGGAGGGTAAAGATCTCAGAATACATATAGAGATGGGCGGCGATGGACGATACAGTGCAACTGATATTGGTAACATTACCTTTTAGAGGGAGTCAGGTAAACCATTTCAATTGAAAAATGTTATGCATGTTCCAGGTCTGAAGAAAAACTTGGTCTCACTCGCAATGTTGGAGGACAGAGGCTATGATGTTGTTTTTAGCAGTGGAAAATCCTACCCGTGACATAAAGAAATGGGTCAAGTCAAGAAGATAGGGATTCGAGTTAAGAATCTCTACATGCTGGTGGTAGATGGTTGTAGTGCCATGATAGGCAAGGCAGAAAAAGTGGTGAGCCGGGATGAGGGAGAATTATGGCACAGGCGATTGGGCCATCTTCATCATGGAGCCTTGAAGATCATGCAACAAATATCTACTGGACTTCCAAGGGGAAAACTTGCTCAGTTAGATCAGTGCAAGGGGTGCACCTTGGGGAAGTATGTAAAGTCCAACTTTCATGAAAAGGAGAACCATGCTTCGGTGATCCTAGAAAGAATTCACACAGACATGTGTGGACCATTCTTAGTTGCTTCAACAAAAAAACATAGGTATTATGTTATTTTTGTTGATGACTTTTCTCGTAAATGTTGGATATTCTTCATGCAGAAGAAGGATCAAACATTCTCAAAGTTCTGTGAGTTTAAAGCATTGGTGGAGAAAGAGTTTGGGAAGCAATTGAAGGCTCTGAGGAGCAATAATGGTGGAGAATATATCCCTAACGAATTCAAAGGCTTCTGCAGCAGAGAAGGAATTCGAAGAGAACTCATAGCACCTCATAACCCACAGCAAAATGGGGTCGTGGAGAAAAAGAACAGAACGATTGTGGGTGCAGCATGAGCAATGTTGCATGATCAGGGCCTACCAATGCATTTGTGGGAAGAAGCATGCAATACTATGGTTTATGTGCAGAACTGTTGTCCTCATAGAGTAATTGGCATGAGTACACTTGAAGAAGCTTTTACTGGTAAGAAACCTGATGTTTCTCATTTTAAAATTTTTGGCTCATCTGTTTATGTGCATGTGACCAGGGATGCCAGGAAGAAGCTAGAACCGACTGTTGAAGTTGGGATATTTGTGGGGTACATAGAAACACCCCATAATTATCGTGTGTATTTTTCGAATAGTAAGATGACTGTTATGGGATAGGATATAAAATTCGATGAGGGGAAAGCCATGCGGTTGTCGCTTGAGAGGGAGCTAGACTTGCAAGAAGAAGAGGAACTGTTGGTTCCCAAAGATGAGACCCAAGATGTGGATCAGCCACATGAGGAGATTCATGGAGTGGAGGAAACCACTCAAGTAGATCCATCCATCAGAAATGGAAAAAAGTGCACCACAGAATCTGACAGATTGAGACTAGATGCTGCACAGAATGTAGGAGCCCCTACTTCACAGTGCAGACAGAGACGGTCTCTTGGTCAATTTGTTGGATACATGGCTCTCATGAGAAAATGTATTGTGACTGAACCATCTTCCTTGCAGAAAGTAGTGTAGGACACCACTTGGGTTGATGCTATGGTAGAGTAGTACGACTCCATTGTCAAAAACAGTGCATGGGAAATTGTCCCAAGACTGATTGATAAATCAATGGTAGGTTTGAGATGGATCTACAAGGTAAAGCAAGTTGTTGATGGGAGTGTTGAGAAATACAAGGCCAGGTTTATGGCCTGAGGCTTCTCACAGATCAAGGGGATAGATTATGATGAGACCTTTGCACCTGTCACAAGATACTCTCCCATAAGATCCATCCTTGCACTCTCAACACAGATGGGATGGCGCATTCATCAGATGGATGTAAAAATTGCGTTCCTCAATGGGATCATTGAGGAAGAAGTGTACATTGAGAAGCCAGAAGGTTTTGAGACCTTTGACAGAGATTCACATGTGTGCAGATTCAAGAGAGCACTGTATGGGCTGAAGCAAGCACCCCGTGCTTGGTACACTCGAATAGAAAGCTATTTCATTGGATTGGGCTTCACCAAAAGTGAAGTGGATGCAAACCTATACCAAATTGTGGTGGAGGGTAAGATTTTAATCATTGTGCTTTATGTTGATGATTTAATACTGACTAGTGATGAGCAGTTGATACACTCATGCAAGGATGACCTTACAAAGGAGTTCAAGTTGAAAAATTTGGGCCTTCTTCATTATTTCCTTGGATTGGAAATATGGCAGCAAGATGGTGAAATTTTTGTGTCTCAAGGAAAGTATGCAAGGGAGATACTAGGTAAGTTTCACATGGAGGGTTGCAAACCCATGGATACTCCTCTTCCAGAAAACTGGAGGAAATAGGATGCTACTTCTGGAGAGGTAGTGGATGCTATTGTCTATCTACAGTTAGTGGGTTCTCTAATGTATTTAGTGAACACGAGACCAGACATTTGCTATGCGGTTAACCAACTAAGTCAAGCGATGGTTAAGCCTAACAAACTCTTTTGGAAGGCAGGTAAGCATGTCCTAAGATATCTGAAGGGCACATCTGAGTATGGATTATGGCACAGACAGATGAATGAGGTGAAGTTGCATGGATTCATAGATGCAGATTGGACGGGTAGCCCAACGGACAGAAAGAGCACATCAGGGGGGATCTTTAGTATTGGATCTACAACTATTTCTTGGTACAACAGGAAACAGAGATCCATGGCACTTAGTTCAGTGGAAGTAGAATACATGGCTGCAAGTCAAGCTGTATGTGAGGCTATCTGGATGAGAAAGATCTTGGTTGGCTTGTTTGGTTATCATTTAGATCCGACAGTGATTTACTGTGATAATTATTGTTGCATTAAACTCTCCATTAGTCTTGTGTTTCATGACAGATCTAAGCATATAGATATCTGGTACCATCATCTTAGAGATTGTGTGCAGTGGAAAATCATGTTGCTTCAATACATTCCTATGGAAGATCAGGATGCAGACATTCCGACGAAGGCGCTCACCAGGAGAAAATTGAATATCACAGAGACAAGATTGGGGTAAAGGATAATCCCTTTCTTTTTGAGAGGGAGTGTTGAAAAGTCAACAAGAAACATGTGTCTAATTTACTTTTCCCTTAAAAAAACTGGACAATAAATATTAATCTATTATTTCATTCATAACTGAGTGAGTTGGAGTTGTGACAAAATTATAAGTGTAGTTAAGTGAGTTAAGATCAGTTGTACTAGTTGTAACTAAACTTGCACTAGTGAGAGTTCAGTAAATCAGTGAACTCACATGCAACTAAAGATTCACCACGGTTAACTACATGCATGTCAGATCCAGTGGAGACCCAATTGAGATAATAGGTGAAAGGGATAGTTTGGCTATCAGTTGTGATTTGATCACACATGCAGTGGATATGCTTATGAGCATGTGCAAACTAGGCAATTCGTATCATTGTGAGAATTCTAATTGCAGGGATTTGTGCAGAGGAGGCAGGCTATCTAGACACGGAGAATTGGCACATGTATTTGTTTATTTGTGTATGATAGTGTGAGACGATTGTATTGTACTGAGAGCTCTTGGATTAGAGTTTTGTATGAAATTGTTTCATTATTCATGATATACATAATATATGATAGTGGGGTTTTTAGCTTTACGCTTTTCATGTAACACTTATGTGTTATGTTTTATTGATATTTCACTTTGTCATCGTGGTTTAAATTTTTACGCAAGAATAATAGTAGAAGCGATTCTGTATTTAACAGTGGCGTATAATTGTTAGATCAGGAGAATCGCAAGAAATACTTAATTTGTATTGAAATTTCTACAAAAAAGTGTATAATAACGTCATGAATATGATCATATCTCAGGCCCAACATACCCCCACACCTACGTTTTCAGGCTAGCCACAACACTGAGATGCACAAATCACGGAGGATCAAGCAAGAAATGAAACAATTGCAGAAGGAGACTATCATGTCTAAGACACTGTCAGAAGCCAAAGAAAACATCTGGACAGACATAATAAAGTCCATGACAGAGATATGGCACCTTATACAAATTGTGTTTGAACAACATGAGATGGTGTAGAGAGCCAGACAAGCCATTGATAGGATAAGGGGAGAATTGGGAGAAATGCCTACAGAGGCAAATGATATCATCAGGTTGTTAAATTCTAAGACAAAATAAGAGCTGGAGGCTTTTCAAATTGAGGACATGACAAAAACTATCCTTGAGGTCAAGAAATTTTTGACCAAGAGGGGATTGATGATGCAACTTGAGGAGAGAGTCCAGATGATGGATATTGAAGTGCAGAGGTTTTTCAACAAGGTTGATTCTCTGCACAAGAAGAGTATTCCATATTTATTAGTTATCAATGACAAGATGATTACTCTCTCAGACTACAAACAAAAGATCCTCACAGTGTCTAAAGATGGTTTTAAGTTTGTAGGCATATGGCAGCATCACTGGAAAATCATTATTGGAAACTCTATAGTTGAACCTGAGCATCCAACACGAGATAAAGTACATCTTCATCACCAAGCCCACCTTTTCTAAGTACACAGAGATGGAAGAAATATATTGAAGGTTTCTCATAGTTACCATCCCTATTCAAAAGAGATGGGAAGACCTGTGCGCTTTTATCGACATGTGGAACAATCATAGTTATGTCAAAGATGACTCACCAACCATCTTCCTCAGAATCAGCGCCAATAATTTGAGAGGATTCTTTAGCATTCTTACTTTTTGTAATATGTAATCTAGTTAGTTATATTTTCTCTCCACCATATCCTGATCATTAATGATAGGATCAGATGTAATTTTTGTATCAATACTTCATACTTCGAAGTATTGAGGGTTGATTTTTGCACCCATGAAGCTATCTCTATAACCTTTTTGAGAAGATCGACTAGTAATAAAAGATTGATTCACAGGATTCTTGCGTTTGGATGTTGGTGATGTTATTATTTCTCTATTAATGTTCATCTTACGCTGTTATCATTTTGTTTTCTAATTCTAATTGTTAAAAGGAAGTTAAAGAACGAAATTTTCCTCATATACTTTGTCTCTGGCCTTTTATCAATCTGTATGTTACTCTTCTGATTTTAAGTTTAGAAATTCTTGATTACTTATTTACTTAATTAAATCTCTCACCTGTTCTATCTTTTCACCACATTTAATTCTAATCGATCCATCATTTTTACTATCTCTCCCTGTGAAGAAACCTTTAAAAGATGTAATCTAATCTTAATCTTTAACATAGACCCCATAGCCCAATGGATGTTTAATGCAATTCTTTCATCCATCTTCATAAACAAAACAAACAAACCCAGATTCATTTAACTAGCCTAATATATTAAAACTCAACAGATCTAAATTCTATAGAGAGATCCCTCTCTGAAACTGGCAGGGCTAGATCCCAGTTTCGAAGTGGTTTTGGTAAGTTACCTCTTTTAAATTTCTTCTGTCCCTGACAACCTATGGGAATTTACAGAGTACTAATAGTGTCCAGATCATAATTCCACACCCTTGATGGTGTTCTACACTTTGATACCTTTCCAATGGTGCAGACCATGCGTCAATCAAAGCTCGTATGAAAACGTTATGCCTCCCACAAGTTAACCTATCATGGTTACCACCATGGTACGAAAGGATGCCATGTTAACCCATGTTACTAATGCATATGGGGCTAGCCATGTGAGGACTTTCAAAAATATTATAGAAGGTCCAAATCCTTATCATAATTGAGGTTGAGGAAGTCAAAACCCTAAAACTAGACAACTATTGATCTATGTTAAATATCGAGCTGCTAGGAGGAGAAGGGGTAACATTCTATGTTATTGTATTTTGTTCCATAGTAGAGAAAAACAACTAAGAGTGGGAAATTAGAGAGTATAATAGAGGGCATTAATTTTTTGTAGCATCCTAACAGACCATGGGTCTTAGGTAACTCCATAGAGAGTACCTTATCGTTTGTACTTGAATTATTTCCATACCAGAGAAAAGAGAATAGAGCAACCTCATCTTCTAGCTAGGTTTTCTCCTGTAAGGGTTTTTGAGAGAAAATCTTTGTGTTATTTTGTGGATAGTGTGTGATTTTATTTTACTGTTCTCTATTTTCCACATTTTATCTATTTCATGCTTAATCAAGAAATCAATAACTAAATAATCTAGAATCTAAAGGAATTTAACCTTCATAGTGTAGATTTTAGTTTCATTTATCATATTTGTTGCGACAAACTGTTCTAGAGGAATATCCATGACAGTTTAAAGATCAGTGCAAGACCCAAATCCTTAAGCCTAGTATTAGTGAATAAGTTCCAATAGACTACGGTGAATGTGTTATGGAAGTCCATAAAAACAATTATTCTTATGCTTGTTTACCATAGCCTTCTTGATGTTGGAAGTCAAAATAAAGATATGATCATTGTTATGATGGTTCCTCTTGAATATTTCTTGTCCTTTGGCCCATCAAACTCTTTGTATCTACCGATCTTTACATGGGATTATCTAAGGTTGTGGAAAATATATTCCCAAGGTATGGCCAACCATTATGGTGCACTAGTTACTAGGACCATTCTAGTCTCCATTTTTGTGGATGGGGTGAATGATATGGGAGGTCCAAGAAGGTGGAAAGTCAAGGGTCACCATGTAGTTAAATAAGTCAATAAATGGAATGCTAAGTAGTTCATACTGGGTAGTTCATAAGACACAATACTTGCTAAGGTTTTGCAAATGGGGTAGCAAGATAAGTGGGCTTGATTGTGGGGAAAACTCCACAGTTAAGTGCGCTTGAACCAGAGGCGTCTTGGGATGGGTGACCACCTGGGAAGTCCTGGTTACCAGGTGCAAGCCTCGGAAGTGATGATTGATGTTATGCGATTCATTTCGCTAGTTTCAATCCCACTTCTTCACCCCTATGAGCATCACCCGATGCAATGAGTGCTAAGTGGACTATTCAAATCATGAGAATTATTGGTCAGTTGTGACTAATACTCATGGATATGGGTCATAGATTAATGACTTACACTACGCA
>ML778376.1:0-67906 GCA_009831015.1 Picea engelmannii | reverse complement strand
TTTGCAAATGGGGTAGCAAGCTAAGTGGGCTTGATTGTGGGGAAAAATGCACATTTAAGTGCGCTTGAACCAGAGGCGTCTTGGGATGGGTGACCACCTGGGAAGTCCTGGTTACTGGGTGCAAGCTCCGGAAGTGATGATTGATTCTATGCGATTCATTTCACTGGTTTCAATCCCACTTCTTCACCTCTATGAGCATCACCCGATGCAATGAGTTCTAAGTGGACTATTCAAATCATGAGAATTATTGGTCAGTTGCGACTAATACTCATGGATATGGGTCATAGATTAATGAATTACACTACGCAGTTAATCCCAAAAATAATATCTAATATCTTTCAGTGTGGAAGCCCCTATATGATTAAATAATAAGAGTGAAGGGAGCTCTAACTGGGTAGTTCATAAGGCACAATACTTGCTAAGGTTTTGCAAATGGGGTAGCAAGCTAAGTGGGCTTGATTGTGGGAAAAAATCCACAGTTAAGCATGCTTGAACCAAATGTGTCTTGGGATGGGTGACCACCTGGGAAGTCCCGATTACTGGGTGCAAGCTCCGGAAGTGATGATTGATTCTATGCGATTCATTTCGTTGGTTTCAATCCCACTTCTTCACCCCTGTGAGCATCACCCAATGCAATGAGTGCTAAGTGGACTATTCAAATAATGACAATTGTTGGTTAGTTGCGACTAATACTCATTGATATGGGTCATAGATTAATGACTTACACTACGCAGTTAATCCCTAAAATAATATCTAATATCTTGCACTGCGGAATCCCCTATATGCTTAAATAATAAGAGTGAAGGGAGCTCTAACTGGGTAGTTCATAAGGCACAATACTTGCTAAGGTTTTGCAAATGGGGTAGCAAGCTAAGTGGGCTTGATTGTGGGAAAAAATCCACAGTTAAGCATGCTTGAACCAAAGGCATCTTGGGATGAGTGACCACCTGAGAAGTCCTGGTTACCGGGTGCAAGCCCCAGAAGTGATGATTGATGCTATGCGATTCATTTCGCTAGTTTCAATCCCACTTCTTCACCCCTGTGAGCATCACCTGATGCAATGAGTGCTAAGTGGACTATTCAAATCATGAGAATTATTGGTCAGTTGCGACTAATACTCATGGATATGGGTCATAGATTAATGACTTACACTATGCAGTTAATCCCGAAAATAATATCTAATGGATATGTTTTTGGTTCACTCAAATTATTGGTTGATTTGGAGCACAATATAGGTGAGAGGTATAGTCAAACCAAGTAGAGATGTCAATTATTACACATATTAATTTCTATAAATGTGTTGAACCTACATAGAATAGATATAGCTAAACAATAATACACACATTTGCAGAGAGAATTGGAGAAAGAAGAAGAAAGAGAGAAAGAATGGAAGAATTTTCATTAACCATATTCCACACTCAAAGAGTGAATAATTTACAATAGATATAGGATACATGAGTAACTAATGATCCATAGTGGTGATCTAGAGTGATCTGGACACACACCAACAGTTAGAATAGTAAACTGCTATCTAGTCTAGTCTCTCAGGCAGTTATGTGAGAGAACTGCCACCTAGCTGAGTTAACTAGTCAACTAGTCTTCAGTTAACTGACTGAACAAAGAGTAGTGAGTTGGTGATGATCTCAATGTTGCATGGTGACAATCCCAATGCAACATCTAAACTCAACTCAACTACTCAAACTGAAGTGTCAAATGAAAGAGAATATTCTCTAGGTGAAATATTCTCCCCTAAAATACAGGAGACTGGATAATGACTAATTATGACTAATAAACAAGGAATAACCTTAGGAAAAATGAATCCTAGGTGTGTGTGAAGTAACTCAAACACCGCCCCTGAACATCACTATGGTGAAAATAAAGAATGGGTCCCGGCTACGAGGCCATGTTAGGTACCCAAATACAAAAGATACACTGAACTAAATGAGGAAAGAGGGAAAAACTCATGGGAACAAATCCCCCCCTCATATTACAATTCATAAAATAAAAAATGATAAGGAACAAAAGGCGGTTGCTAAGCAACCATGTCCTTAACTCCAAGAAGACCTCGCAACTGTGGAAGTTTGTGCTCTTTGAAGATTTTGTTGAAGATGTAGATGTTTGCACGGATCTGATGAAGTATATACATCATTGATATCTCCACACATATCCACTTTATCTTCTTGTAATGAATAATGTCCAAATAAATTTTGGATTAAATTTTGAAAACCGTGCGGCGGTTTCCAGAAAAATGTTGAAATTTTGTTGATTTAAAAATATCATAACTTCACTTTCCGGACTCCGTTTCGGACGATTGTTTTTTTGAAATTGGATATTTTCCCAAGAGGAATTAAAATATCCAATTTGTTTATGCAAATAGTGCTTATAAAATATCATAATTGAGTCTGATGTGAGAGGATCCTTTTTTGTCTCCTGAGATGCATGCATTGTGCATGGAAAAGTATCTGCATGTGACTCCTGAAATGCATGCCATATATATTCCAAATGAATTTCAGAAATAAAATCTAAAATGGAGTAGACATCATATTTAATTAATGGAATACAAATTTTTGTAGATACTTGTTTTTATC
This sequence comes from Picea engelmannii, assembly GCA_009831015.1. Taxonomy (NCBI): domain Eukaryota; kingdom Viridiplantae; phylum Streptophyta; class Pinopsida; order Pinales; family Pinaceae; genus Picea; species Picea engelmannii. The sequence continues at coordinate 65,318 of ML778376.1, read as the reverse complement.
ACTGAACTTTTGTCCTCACATGGTTACAAGAACTCAGCATCGTCAAACAGTAATGAAGTCATCCATGGACCTGAATTAATACCACAACATTCAAAAAAGGTCAAAAATTATAAAAAGTAGTGAAAAATTGAAGAGCACTATGCAGACATTGGGCATGCGCGCATGCGCGGAACAGGAACACAGAAATCGCGCATAGGCGCACGATGCACGACTGTTAGCACAAAAAGTCGCACACTTGCTAAACGACGCGTTTATGAGAGTGGTCGGCCTCCCACCCACTTATGGTTCATCTCCCAAGCTGATTTGACCCTCAAATCCAGACTGGATCCAAATGGTGGGCTGGTCAAAGACCTAAGAATGCCCTAATTGGCCTCTTTTCACACTACAAAGCAGTTAAACAATAACCCAAATGAATGCTATAAAAAGCCATGAATGCACCTCATTTTCTCAAGGAATTCAAAGTAATGTTATGCTGCCTCTATTTTTTTGAGGACTTCATCCTTGACAAGAGCATATTGGCACCATTACATTGGACAATCCACCTCACCATTGAGTGGATTTGTAAAGAGTTCTTTCATCATCACTTTCCATTTTTTCTTTGTTGTAAGAAGAGCTAGCTAGTGAGGGTCCAAGAGTCGTCCCTTGGAGGAAGAAGGGACTCATAGTCCCCTTTCTTCTTGGTGCTTTGTTTTCACTAATAGATCAGCCTCAAACATTGGTGACATGGGTCTTATGGTTCTTTTTGTTTCTATGTCCCTATGCTCATGAATTTAGTTTTTATTGCATTTCTTAGTTTAATTCTTAAATGTAGTTTTTATTTTCTTTCCCTAACTCTTTTCCTTGCAGCTGTCTTGCTCAGCAGACCCAACTGGGCTTGCAAGCACCTCTATTTTGCTCACCAAGGTGACGAAAGAGGTGCAACACGTGTGTAGAAGACTCTTCAAACTGAGACAATTTATCTTCCAGTGGATTTTCTACATTCTCTATCTTGTCAAAATTTTGCATGCATTCTTCCTTATTCCCAAATAAAACCTCCAATATTCTCCATAAATCATTTGGAGTGAATTCTTGTGAGTCATCATATACTTGATGAAGAATTTCGAGAGAAATAAAATAGAGGATACATCCTATGGCCATATCTTGTTTATTGAGAAAGTCATTTTTCTCATTGACAGAATCAGGCTCTACTTCCATTTCCATAGTTATTTGGTACAAGCCTCTGCATCTAAGCATAAGCATAATTTTTGTCTTCCATTTCAAATAGTTATGAGGCGTGAGAAGTATTTTCGGTGAGTAAAACATGTATTCCATCTTTTTGTTGTCTTCAATGTTTTGTACCTGCAAATTTGTTTTGGTGTAGCTTTTTATTAGAAGTATGTCGGCTCTGAAACCATGTAAATGTGTTGAACCTGCACAGAATAGATCTAGCTAAACAATAATACACACATTTGCAGAGAGAATTGGAGAAAGAAGAAGGAGAGAAAGAATGGAAGAATTTTCATTAACCATATTCCACACTCAAAGAGTGAATAATTTACAATAGATATAGGATACATGAGTAACTAATGAGCCATAGTGGTGATCTAGAGTGATCTAGACACACACCAACAGTTATAAGAGTAAACTTCCACCTAGTTTAGTCTCTCAGGCAGTTACGGGAGTGCACTGCCACCTAGCTGAGTTAACTAGTCAACTAGTCTTCAATTAACTGACTGAACAAAGAGAAGTGAGTTGGTGATGATCTCAATGTTGCATGGTGACAATCCCAATGAAACATCTAAACTCAACTCAACCAGTCAAACTGAAGTGTCAATTGAAAGAGAATATTCTCCAGGTGGAATATTCTCCCCTAAAATATAGGAGACTGGATAATGACTAATTATGACTAATAAACAAGGAATAACCTTAGAAAAAATAAATCGTAGGTGTGTGTGAAGTAACTCCAACAATTTCCTAGGGATGAATACTCTCCAAAAGAGTTTGACGTGGGTGAACCATAGTTGGTTGAGTATAGATATGCACTTGTTCAAGAGATAGATCCTATTCTTCTTCCTAAGAATGCACCTATAGATTTTCACATTTGCATTGATTGGGAGAGTCTATGCGTCATAATATAATTTGCTAGACTATGAATGTTTTAACAATCTAAACCATACCAAGCATTATGAGACCAATGGCCATTCCTAGCAAGATAAGAAGTGAAGATGGTATGTGGAAAGTTGTTAAGTGCAAAAGACCAAATGACCTAGGTGAAGTGGAGAGAGCCCTTGGTTGAACCATGATTATCAGAAATTAAGTGAATGCTTCTTTTAAAGAAGTTAGTGTATTGTTTATCACAATAGTATATATATATATATATATATATATATATATATATATATATATATATATATATATATATATATATATATATATATATATTATATACTATTATTAAGTAAATAATGTTTAAAATTTATTTATTTATTCAAAATTATAATCAATTATAATATATTGATGATGATTATTAATGATTATTGAAACCCGAACTCTGGTTATAAATTATAAATTATAATATAATGATGATGATGATTTAAATTTCTGGCCAATCTAGAACTTTGGTTGATTTTTTGAGTATCTAGGTTGGTTTAAAATGGGGGAAAACCTCTAGGGTAAGTTTCTGAAATGTATGGAACTTTGATCGTGCGAAACACAGGTTACCCCTGAAAATATAGCCAAATTCAAACCCATTTTAACCTACTATGTTTCAATAAAGTGACTACAATTTCCAGATGCTTTCCTTTCTATGTGCCACCAAATCAACATTTCCAATGCGACTTCGATACATCTTTTTTATTAGAACCTTTCCTTTCTATGTGCCACCAACTCAGCATTTCCAATGCGACTTCGATATGTCTTCTTTATTAGAACAACTAGTGTATATATATGTGTGTGTAGCTAGCCACGAACACACAACTCACAATCTTTGAAAGAGTTTGTAGAAAGGGAGAAATCGATCTTCTTCCTATGATGTTATTGCTTCTGTGCATGGCTTCCTATCTACCTGCAACAACTTCTATTAATTACTCAACTCGGGAAGATGCTTTATATGACTGGTAACTTTTTTATTGGAGAAATTCCACTCGAGTTTTGTCAGCTTAAATCATTGCGAGCACTTATCCTCAGCTACAATTTTATGAATGGTTCTATTCCAGTTGAGTTGGGCTTGTTGCAAAAACTAGAGTACTGGGTTCTAGACGATAATGAATTCTCAAGAAAAGTACCACGTCAATTGGGTAATTTGACACAGCTTACACAACTCTATATTTATGGTTCTATTCCTAAATTCATTGCCAATTTGACCAAGTTGACCTACTTAAATGTCTATTCCTAAATTCATTTCCAATTTGACCAAGTTTACCTACTTATATGTCTCTTTCAACAACATGCGTAATATAACCGAAGACATTGCTAATTTGGCTATGTTGACCTACTTAGATCTTTCTCTAAATAGATTTACTAGTAGCATTCCTAAATGCATTTGCAATTTGACCAAATTGGCCTACTTAGATTTCTCTCAAAACAAATTCACTAGCAACGTTCCTAAAGCCATTTTCAATTTGACCAAGTTGTCTTTCTTAAATTTCTCTCGAAATAGATTTACTAGTAACATTCCTGAAGCTATTTTTAATTTGACCAAGTTGCGGTACTTATATCTCTCTTGAAACAAACTCACTGGCAACATTTCTAAATCCATTCTCAATTTGACCAAGTTGTGGTACTTAAATATCTCTCAAAACATCCCAAAATCCATTTTCAGTTTGACTCAATTAAGAAAACTAGATCTTTATTCAAACATGCTCACCGGTAGCATTTCTATAACCCATGTCAATTTGAGTAAATTAACTTACTTATATTTGTATGATAATAGGCTGATTGGTGGCATCCTTAAAGCCATTGAAAATTTAAAGAAGCTTGAATTCCTATGTGTCTTGAACAACAATTTCATAGAGATAGTTCCAAGAGCCATAGGAAAACTTCATTCATTGAAGTTCTTATATTTAGATTCAAACAAATTCACTGGGAAAATACCATATAGCATAGGTCACTTAAAGGTTTTTATGACTCTCAACATAGAGAATAATATTTTTTCTGGCATCTTTCCTAATAATATTAATGGTTTGGTTTCACTCCAGTATTTATCTCTATCAATAAACAACTTGGATGGACCTATTCCTACCATGTGCACCTACACTTCTTTAATTTATTTCACAACTCATTCTAACAAATTTATTTCACAACTCATTCTAACAACTTTTATGGTTCTCTATACTCATCATTGTCCAACTGTACTAATCTTGAAGTATTAGATTTAAGGAATAATGAATTCACAGGTGAGATTCCTTCATATCTTGCAATTTTTGTTGAGTTGGGAATTTTAAACGTTGGTCACAATAATCTTCATGGTAGTATTCCTCAATGGATCAGAAATCTCACAAACATGTATGTGTTGGATTTATCCAACAATAGATTCAGTGGGAGAATACCTTATGATCTTGAAAGACTCCATGAATTTAGAAGAAATTATTTAGAAATGTACTATAGTTCTAAAATGGAAGAATACATAAAAGGGATAGTGTATAATCTGTCACATGTCATGGGAACATACACTATATTTGATTTGTCTAGAAATAATCTTACTGGATAAATCCCTGCAAGCATAAGAAGTATGAGTATATTGTGATTGCTAATTTTATCTGGGAACCAGTTAGAAGGAAAAATACCTACAAGTTTTAGTGAGATACCTACTTTGGAGTAGTTGGACTTGGCCAAAAATAAATTGAGTGGAGCAATTATTCAAGAGCTCTCTAAATTATCATTTTTGGTTTATCTAAATGTTTCATATAATAACCTTTGTGGGCCAATCCCAATAGGGACACAATTTTACACTTTTAATGAGTCTTCATTTCAGAGCAATACATGTTTATGTGGGTTTCCTCTACCACCATGCAATAAAAAAGATAAGCCAGATAAAACACATGCTATTGGAGGCAATGACAATGACAATAATATTAAAAGATGATGGTTGAGTCGTGTAGATGAAAAAGTGTCTTTGATAACATTGGCAGTGGGAGCGTGGATTGGATTTGGGGGAGTTATTTGTATGTTCATTGCTTGGGACAAAGCAAGGCACTCGGTAGTTGGTTGGCCTCACAACAACACAAAAAGACCCTTTTATGGTCTTTGTAGATTCCCTACATAGCTCAATAACAATTATCCATATGTCTCACTATCTTAATGTACGTAATGTCACTTAATGGCATAGCATTTGAATGTCATTTATCCATATGCAAGCCTTCACGTATCAATATATGCAATGTTGTTGAATGGTATAATGTTTGAATGTTGGTAAATTAATGCCATTGAATGGTATAATGTTCGAATGTTGGTAAGTTAATTTTCCATAAGAATGTAAAACATAATTCAATTTTTTTTTGAATTTTTATTAATTATTAATATATAAATATATAGGTGGAATGGAGATTTAGACTCATTTTAACCTTATATTATCATATTTATTGAATTTTGTTTATTATTGAAAAACCTTGTAATGATTAATTTAATAAATGTTGCATATATAATAATGTGGGTTTTTCATTTTCCAAATCATAATGTATTCAACAATTAAGTTGCATAGTTTCATATATAATTTTGGTTTTTCATTTTAGAACTCATGACCTCAACCTTAGTCAAACACTTATTCTGTAAACCATGTAAATAATATACTACATAAATGAATTACAACAATCCACAAATTTGTTCCAAAGGAAAAGTTAACTTTATTACAACTTTATGTGCAAAAATATTACATCCTTTTTTAAGTAATTTTTATGTGCAAAAGTAATTTTCAAGAACACATCTTTTTTAAGTTTATTTTTGAAATCTCTAAAAGAGCTTTTTTGAATAATCTAGAAACTTAAGGAAAAACATTTTATGTTTAAAAGCATGGTTTTTCTTTTTCAAATTGTTGACTAAAATAGAAAACTTTTTAATATGTACAAAATAAGGAATATTTTTAATGCTAGTTTCATTTGTAATTTTTCAGATAACATGACTCCCAAAAACACTCCTAAAACACCAAATAGATCACCAAAAGGAAAAAATCTTGACATTGAACCTATTGAGCAAGTTGAGAGTGACATGGAGGTCGATATAGACAAGCCCTTATTATTTAAATTATAAAAAATTGATGTTGAATTGGTTCTTCCCATATATAAAGATATATAATCCCAAATAAGTTCTCAAATTCTTTTCCCCAACTGGGAAGAGATATATAGAAGGATTAGGGAGGAGGACTACCTTGATGTAGTTCGTTCAAGTGATGCAAATATGAGGGATGTAGATGATAATTTCACCCACATTACATTGCAACTAAGACTCCCATCATGCCATGTCTTAGAGGAAATCGAGTGGATTATAACCCATAGAAATGTTAATACAAGAACTTTTATTAGTGATTAAGAGATGTATTGGGTTATATCAAGCCTTAAAAATATATATCAGCAGTGAAATCAATTATTTACCACAGAAATAACCATCAAAATTATCAATTAGTTGTTGGACAATGAAACACTAAATCAATAGATAACTTTCCAGTATTCAAGCACAAACTTTGATGGTAAAAAAAGATTGCTAGATAGTATTTTCACAAAATTATTGTAACAACCAAGTGAATTAAAAAAATAATTATATCATGTTAATATATGAAAAATAATACACTAAAATTTAATCAAATAACATTTATTTATTAATTAATTATGATAATAATAAAACATTAAACTTTTTAATCAAACAACTAAAAATTTGTTAACAAATTTAATATATATCATTAATTATTAGCCCAGCCGCTAACTCGCTGCTGAGAACGCCGAAAGGGCGGACAGCTGAAATCCGTGGCGAAAATGAAACGCGCAGACAAGTGAGGAAAGACAGAAAATGAAACGCACAAGCAGCCAGAAAATGAAACCCCTGGACAATTGAGGAAATCTAAATGGTAATCTGAAAGGTTAATCATTTAAACGGGCAATCATATAGTGCTACAGTAATTTCTTAATATGATTAGGTAAATGTTAAAAAGTAAACAGGGTAACAGATGCATTCAGAAATACAAGGAAGTTATGAAGAGTAAATCACATTCATTGATTTGAGAGGATGACTAAGAATATGTCAACATCTTCAATTGTTAACCATCAGATTAGAATTTTAGATTAAAAACTGATTAATTGTGCTCATTATCAATAGGTGTATGTCTTTCGGCCTAATGAGACCCGTCTGCCCTGAAAAACCCCTCATACACTGTGTTTAGACGTACCGGGGACTTCTAGACGACCAGGAAACGTTCCAAAATCTGTTGGGACGTCATTGGGAATGGTTGGCCGACCCTTGACCCCAACCCATGGATAAAATAAAAAAACTATTAAAAAAAACTAAACCTAACCCACGAGCCCTTTAAACCCTACATATTACCTCTTTTCCTCACGTCACAAACCATATTTCGTTTGCTCTGCCCGATGCCATTGTTTAAGTTTTACTGTGTCTCAAATTCTTTTCCTCCGTGCCTCTATTCCAACATTCATCCACTGCCTGCGGTTTCCTGTTCTGGCACCTGTTCAAGCTTCCAGTTTCCGGTTACAACTCAAGGTCGCGGTTGTTCCAGCGTTCAGTTCCAACTGTCACCACGGTCCGAGCTTCAACTGTCACCACGGTCCGAGCTTCATCTTGTGGTTATTCCAACATTCGTTTCCAACTTCCAGCTACGGGTCGGGTCGCCACTGTTCGAACTTCCGGCAACAGAAAAGAGTTACGTTTTTTTTTTTTTTAAATGTTTAAACTTATAAAGTTTTAAACATTAAAATTTTAAATTAAAACTTATATATATATATATATATATATATATTATTAAAAATTTAAAATTTAAATCATTTTTGGTTTTGTATACATATTAATATATTAAATATTGTATTTATGTTATTCTATTAATATATAGTATATACTGTATTGTATAACAATTATACTATATACTATATAAAATTTAAATATTAAATATTAAACGGATAAATATTTATTTAATAATTTATTAAACACTAAAGTTTAAAGTTTAGACAATATATAAGATTTAAATTTAATTATTTTTAAATTTTATTATAATAGTACTGAGTGTATTTTAAATTTTATCATAACAATATATACATTTTTAAGTTTTATGCCATGCAATTATGAGTATACTGTATAAAAATATCAAATGACAAATTAATAGAATAACTTTATAAAATTATCACATTTCTTTTAAAAAAATTATTTCTAAATTCTAAACTATTTTTGCTCTTTAAAATTCTAAAAATTTCGAGACGGAAAGCTCTTCTCCATCTCCTCAGGCTCAATCTGAAATGATAGGATCTCCAAATATGATGCCTGAGTCAATTGAAAATCAAAACTCAGTTTCCAATGCTATCAATGTGAAGAAACATTTGTTGGAATTTGTGAAGAAAGTCACCCAAAACAAGAGGAAAAACAATGGTGGTTTAGAGCAATGGTTATGCAGCCTTTGCAGTCATGTGTTTAAGGGAAGCTACACTAGAATTTTCCATCACCTATTGGCTATTCCAGGGGATGGTGTAAAATTATGCACCTGTTCAGTACAAAACGCAAGGAGGAGACATATGATGCAATGGATGAATTTTTCTTTGCTAATGGAATATCATTTAATGCCACCCATTCTCCTCTCTATAAAGAGATTATAAGGAAAGTCATTGTTGTTGGACCATCATTTCAGCCCCCTGGTTACAATAAAATGAGGACAACATTCTTAGACATAAGGGTCTCAAAGATGCAAGGGTTGATGGAAGGCCTTAGAAAATCATGGGTTTTTTATGGGTGTTAAATCGTCATGGATGGTTGGACAAATATTCAACAAAGGCCTTTGTTGAAAATCATTGTCACCTCTCCATAAGGGCCCTATTTCTTGAGGGTAATTGATTGTTCTAGAAAGATGAAGGATGCAACTTTCCATTTTGAGGTATTGAAGGATGCAATCGAAGAGATTGGTCCTACAAATGTAGTTCAGGTTATCATAGATGATGCACCGGTTTATAGGCCTGTGGGGCTAATGATTCAAATAAGGTATAAGAATCTATTTGGGACTCCTTGTTGTGTGCATTCTTTGAATAATGCACTCAAAGACATTGGGAAGATTTCTTGGATCACCCTCATTATTTTGGATGCAAGAGAGGCACAAATGTTCATTTGCAACCACCATGCCTCTCTAGATATTTACAAAATTTATGAAAAAATATAGTTTTTGAAACCAACAGATACAAGGTATGCCACATATTTTATTCTTCTTGACCATATGTTAGAGGTAGAGCAAGCCTTAAAGGCCATTGTTATTAGTTCTGAGTGGTCTAGATGGGGGGAATAAAAAAAAAATCAGGGAAAAAAGGTAAGACAAATGTTGTTGAATGATGATTGGTGGATTGATATGAAATACATTGTCTCTTTCACATCTGCAATAATGGAGCTAATAAGGTATGCAGATTCAGATTCCTCTAAACTTGGGGAAATATATGAGTCTATTGACAGCATGATCGGAAAGGTCAAGTCCATCATGTGTCAAAGGGACCCCACTTTGGAGTTTTTTAATGAGATCCAAAAGTTGATTGAAAAGAGATGGAATAAGTTGAACACACCTCTTCACATGGTTTCTTATGCACTTAATCTGAAGTGGTATGTGGAGAGGGAAGGCAGAGTTGCACCAATAGACGATCGTAAGGTGAAACATGGGTTTATTGAGGTCATACAAAAGATGTGTATAGAGGTGCAAGCAACCATAATTCGAGAACAATTTCTTGACTTTGCAATGTTTAATGAAAATAGTTTCTCTCGTGATGCAAATAAATATTTGTTGGGTATGGCACAAAGAAGGCCCAATAGATGGTGGGGGATGTATGGGGACAATGCTCCAGAAATTTGCACTCTAGCTATGCATTTACTATCTGAGGTTGCTAGTTCCCGAGTTGCAGAAAGGCACTGATCCACATATAGTTTTATCCACTCTATTAAGAGGAATCGACTTACCTCTAAGAGAGTGTAAAAACCATGGATGATTTTAGGGGTCAAATTTCGCTCATGGGCTAATTTTCCATGGTTTTTCAAAAAACGAGATTCGCTATTTTAAAAATAATTTGCCCAAATTCTATAGGATAAAATTATTTTACCTTAAAAAACGCCAAAATTTTATAAAAACTATATAAAATCCTTAGAAATTTGAATAATTTTACAAAAATATCGCCAAACATTTATAGTTGGCATATGAAGGATTAGTAAGATTCACCAAGGTTTCTACATTTTAAAATAAATTTCCATCCTTAAAATGATCCCTGGTAAAAACTAGTTTATGTGCATAGCAGCGTTCACCTTCTTACATGGAAAGCGCCATAGTATTTACAGGGACTAGCAACAAAGTGGGATGTAGATCCCGAGGATGCTTCCCATATCGATGATGATGTGGATGGTCCATCTCTCGAGGCAGGATTGGTAAATGAACCATTAGATGAAATTGAGTTGTAGTTGCAAGGCATTACTGATGATGAGAGAGAAGGAAGTGAGGCTGATGCATTTTTGGATAGTCTCAAAGCAGAAGATCCAAATTTATGAGTAGCTTCAGCCTCCATGATAGTATGGGCATTGAGTCAGGGACTCTCGTTTTTGTTATTTTCAGGCATTTAGCCATTGGGCACCCACACTATGTGTTATTTTGGCATTTTGGATCATGGGACTATCATCCATGTTTTTCCTTACTTTGGATATATAATTAAGTATACTTGTTAATCAACTTTTATTTAGGCTTGAATCTCATATTCTTAACCACTTGTTATAGATTCATATACTTCTAAATTTATTTATAATTTATATGTGATTGTCCTAAGTTTAAATAATAAATTTTATTTGCTAGTTTGTAATTTTTAAATTTTTTGTTATTTTGAAATTTGAATTTTGAAGTTATCATTGTTTTCTTTGCAGGGTCTTGTAACATCTACTCAAGTTTTAAAACTTTAAAATTACATTTATTTGAGTTTGAACATTTGTTATTTACTGTAAATGGACAAAATGTTCAAGGCCAAGGTGGTGGACAAAATGAGAATCCCTTGTTGAGGTTCATGACAATACTTGAGAATGGACCAAATCATTCCAAACAATGGATGTGAAAAATTTGTGGCCACAAAATGACAAATGACAATGATGATTAATGATTATTAATTAGACAATATCAACTAGTTTAAGGTTTATTATTTCATGTTTTAATTTAATTCAATGTTTTATATATATATATATATATATATATATATATATATATATATATATATAAAATTAAAATAATATATATTATTGTCATCCTTGACCTCTCGTCCCCTGAAAAATTTGGGCCCATCCCCGCCATCCCCTCGTCCCCAAAGCCAATGCAACATAACTTAAAATGTATAACCATCCAACAATTATATATTTAGTTTGGTTTTTCAAATCTTACCCCCAACAAATCGTACCAAGATAAAAAAAATTCAATTGTACCACAAAAAAGATTTCAGTTTTTCCCACTACCACCCACAGGTGTTGTAGGCGTATAGTTGTACCATCTATAAAGATTTCACTTTTTCCTTCTCTCATGGAAAATTACCACCCACCATGGTCGTAGGGGTAACGTTGTATGACTGAATTGATAGTAGTTTCAATGTGCCACCAACTTGGCATTTTCAGATGCTTTCCTTTCTACAATTGATAGTAGTTTCTACAATTTCTGGATGCTTTCCTTTCTATGTGCCACCAACTCGGCATTTCCAATGCGACTTCGACACATCTTCTTTATTAGAACTGTTGGTGTATATATGTGTGTAGGTAGTCTTTGAAAGACTTTGTAGAGAGGGAGAAATGGATATTCTTCTAGTGATATTATTGCTTCCTATCTACCGGCAACAACTTCTATTAATTAATCAACCTTCAAGCCATATTCCCATACTCGGGAAGATGCTTTATTCGCTACAGACACCACACCGGAAGAGTGGTCGAAATTGAACTCTCTAATGAATATTTTATTCAGATGGAATATTGGTTGACATAGAGGATTGTTCATTGAAAGGTACCCTTTTACTGTGTCTTGGAAATATCTCATTATTGCGCAGTTTCAATCTTTCTGGTAATGGATTAACTGGAGGAATTCCACCTGAGTTTGGTTGGCTAAAGCGGTGCAAGCACTTGACCTCAACTACAATTACATGAACAGTTCTATTCCAATCGAGTTGGGCTTCTTACAGAAACTAGAGTACTTGGTTCTAGTCAACTATGATTTCTCAAGAAAAGTACCACGTCAATGGGGTAATTTCACACAACTTACAAAAAACTATATTTTTGGCTTTAATATTTCCGGTTCTATTCCTAAATTATTTGCCAATTTGACCAAGTTGACCTACTTAGATGTCTCTCTCAACAACATCACTAATATAACCGAAGACATTTCTAATTTGGCTAGGTTGACCTACTTAGATCTTTCACAAAAAAGATTTACTAGTAGCATTTCTAAAGCCATTTTTAATTTGACTAAGATAACCTACTTATTTCTCTTTCAAAACAAAGGGGAATATCCCTATAGACATTGTCAATTTGACCAAGTTGTGGTACTTAAATATCTCTCAAAACAAACTCAGTGGAAACATCCCTAAAGGCACTATGAATTTTATTAAGTTGTGGTATTTAGATCTCTCTAAAAAAAACTCATTGGAAACCTCCCTAAATCCATTTTCAATTTGACTCAATTAAGAAAACTATATCTTTATTCATACATGTTCACTGGTAGCATTTATATAACCCATGCCAATTTGAGTAAATTGGCTTACCTATATTTAGATGATAATAGGCTCATTGGTCGCATCCCTAAAGCCATCACGAATTTAAGGAATATTTAATTTCTCTCTCTCTCGAACAACAATCTCATAGGGACAATTCCAAGAGCCATAGGAAAGCTCCATTCATTTAAATTATTATATTTAGATTCAAACAATCTCATAGGGACAATTCCAAGAGCCATAGGAAATCTTCATTCATTGAAGTTATTATATTTATATTCAAACCAATTCACTAGGAAAATCCCATATAGCATAGGTGAGTTAAAGGCTCTTGAGTATTTGATGCAGGAGCATCACTCCAACCCAGCTACGGGCCATCCAGCTAGCACATCAAAGCACGCATTCAATGGAAGGAGAGAGGCGCAGCCCTCTCGTTTTTCAAAATTTGAAAAATTGTATTAAATGTTGTAAGGCTGGTAGAGCCAAAAGCCATGCATGTGCCCAGGCTTTAGATAAAGTTTGTCTTAAATGGTTGTAAGGATGAGATCTAGATCTGATTCGGACGAGACAACCATTCAATGTAATTGAATGTAAATTAATGAGAGTTGGTGAGGATGGAGGGAAGTGCTCGAGGAGCCCCCTTTTGTTTTTCAGTAAGGAAGAGATCGAACAAAAGATAGGGAGAAGAGAGGAAGTCATGAATTTGTTGCAATCTGAGTTCACATTATAAAGAGGCATTTCATATTAATAAAATCATATCAGTTTTTCCTGCATGTTGTTGTTCATTTGTTAGTGAGTTCATGAATGAATGTCTTTATGTGTTGATGATATGTTGTAGATGTATGTTAGATGTGCATTTGCAGGGATAGACAGATTTTCCTATCTAAGAGTTCTTTGATTTCAAGTTTGGATTCTTTGTGGTTTCATGCAAGAGTGCATGACAGAGTACTACGGTCTATGAAAACCAATGCAGGAGTGCACTTCTAAATTCTGTGGAATTTCAGACAAAGTCGTGCCAGGAGGGCACACCAGATAAAGTCATTGACTCAAGGAGGAAGCCTCAAGGTTGTTGAACACCTTGAAGGAGAAACTGTGCAAAGGAGAGCATAGAGAGGAGAAGCAGAATTGTTGAGAATTCTGTAAAGGCTCTGCCGGGAGGGCATTGAGAAAATGCATAGGATGCATTGAGGAGAACTCTATTTCGAGTTCGGTGAGAAGACAGAGTCACTAAGGATTTTGGAGAACTCTGCCAGGTGGGCATTGAGCAGTTGCATAAAGTGCACAGAATGACTCTTTTCGAGTTCTGTTGGGAAGAGAAGTGTCAAGGAGAGACACTCACATAGTTACTGAATACTCTGTTAATATCAGGAAGGAGGGCTTGAGCAGAAGGTCATCAGGAGGACACCAGATTTCCCTTTGAGGACATAGAAGGGAAAGTCCCCTAGAGATTCGGGTAAATAAATCTCAGGAAAGATAGTGCCTTAATGCACTGAGTAACAATAGAGTGAGAAGAAGGTCGAGAAACCCTTTGAGGTTTCACAGTCGACAAATCTCGGGAGGGATAGAATTCCTAGAATGCAGGCAATATCCAAAGGAATTGAGCTCGTAGAGGAAGCAAAAGTCGAGGCCTTTGAAACTTCAGAAAATCTCTCTAGGGGAGGGAGGAAGTTCTCAAACTCAGGAGGGAGCACATCTTCCATCAGATCAACTGGAGAGAGGAGATCTGGACCGTCGAGTTTCACGTCTAGAAAATAGGAGGAGAGAGCACAGAAGATTAGATTTGGGTCGTCAGATCTAGTGTCGATATCTGATAGTCGTTGGATCGAGCGAGGATGCACGGAATTTAATCTCTGGAAGCCACACAAAAGAGAATAAATGGACGGTGGAGACACTTTGTGGAGAAGTGCGAAATGTCGTGAGCCATTGGATCTCGCAGATCTGTGAGAAGGTTAAGGTTGAGTGTATTTTAATGTTTAGGAGCTTAGGAGGAGTAGTGGTCGTTGGATGAGAAGAAAAAGGAGCCGTTGATCCCCCTTTGGAGTGGAATTTCGGCATTTCGGCATTTCGGGGTTCAACATTTCAGCAACTTCGACGACAAGGAGCCGGGGCACTTTGCGTTGAAAACCCCGAAGTCGTGAAACGCGATGTGTCTTTGGAGTAGGGCTGTGGTCATGGAGGAAGCAGTCACATGGACTGAGATTTGGTCCAGGGCTAATCATCGTTGAGCCCATTTTGTCATTTCGGGGTTCGAGAAGTAGAGGAGGCTGTGATTTTGGAATCGAGAGTCTCAAACTCTCGGTTCGCAAAATCCCGAAGAGTGAAAGGAAAAATTCCCGAAAGGTTGAGGGAGAATAGTCTTGGGCCCCAATAAGGTTTCAGGGTTTCGGGACTCAAGAGGTAGAGTTTCATGGTCAACACAACTCCCAAAATCACGAAGAGAGAAATGTTGAAGGGTGGGTCCCAAGTATCAGTCAGAGGGTACATGCGATGGAAGTCAAAGGAGTGGTCAAGGTTCAGAGAAATTCTCGAAAGGTTGAGGGTTGGGGAAAATCCTGAAAGAACGTAAGCCATTGGATTGAGGTAGGCCCACAACTGTTGATCTCGCCGAAGGAGAAATGTTGGAGTTCGGAGAATGGAAAGACCAATGGTTGGGGTCGCTACATTTCAAACTCCCAGTTATTGAATTCCCGATACAGCCAGGATAGTCGCGAAATGTGAAAAGCGTCTCTTGGCTTGGCCGAAGGTCATATCTGGTGGTCGTATGGAGGTGAAGACCCATGCCTAGTGCAAGTTGTTCAGGTGGGGTTTTCGTGAAGGACCTGTGGATCAGATTCATGGGTTTCCAGTGAGGGCCCGAAAGAACTATTTCAGTTCTGCGGATTCAAAGAAGATCGATCCTGTGTGGATCTTGGCCCAAGGGTCGGGGGTCTGCGTCAGTATCTAAACATAGAGAATAATATTTTTTCTAGTAGCATTCCTAATAATATTAATGTTTTGGTTTCACTTCAGTATTTATCTCTATCAATAAACAACTTCAAACAATGTTATATAAATGTTGGTAAATTACCTTTCCGTAAGAATGTAATATATAATTCAAACAATTTCTTTGAATTTTTGTTAATTATTAATATATAAATATATAGGTTGAGTGAATATTGTTAGAAAAATAGGATCACGAAGAAATAAAATAAAAACAAATGTAGAAATAAAACACAAAAAATACACAATACAATAGAGGCACTGATATATGTGGCTCACCCAGTGTGGGCTACGTCCACCAGAGAAATTGTCAGGTCCTTCCTTTTTATTATCAAATAAATGAAGGGATACAACCTACAACATACTCATTGTGACTTCCTCTTCTTTCTCTCATAGTCTCCTCTCTCACAATACAATATTCACAATGATACAAAGCCGCAATACAATTCCCTCATAAAAGAGGGTTTTCTTATAGGAAAAAAAACCATAACATAACTTCTACCATCATATCTGTGACCTTATAATGAATGGTCCAGATTTACTATGAAATTGCAATATACATTTAGAATGCAATTTTTCCTTCAGGAGCCTGCTTTCCCCTGGACCCCCCAGCTGGTGGAATGAGCCCCTTGGACACTGCAAGGGGGGAAATCTCCCCTTGCAACCACCCCCCCGTGTGGATGGTTGTATAGTATTCTAGGGTGTACAATCTTCATGGGGTATAAACACAACTGAAAACAAAGACCTATGAAACAAGAAGATAATCAGGCTCCACAACCAACAATCTCCCACTTGGAGACTAATCACAAACACTCCACTGTAGTTGTACCTGCTGGACTATACTCCACCTTGGACCTGAAAAATTTCTCATCTTCACCTTCATGCTTTAAGACCAACTAAAACTGAGAAGGAACTCAATTTCTCCCTGGTTACTCCCTTTGCTAACATGTCTTTAGGATTCTGGCTAGTGCGTATTTTTTCGAACTTCAAATGTCCATTTTCCAAGATGGATCGTATGAAATGGTACCTAAGTTGTATATTCTTATTATTCAAATGGAAGGTAGAGTTTTTTGCAAGATGAATGGCACTCTCGTTGTCACATTACAACCTGCTATTCTCTTGCTTCTTTCCCAATTCCTCCATAAACCTCTGTAACCAAATCATCTCTTTACTAGCCTTTGTAGCAGCAACATACTCTTCTTGTGTTGTTGAAAGTGCAACAAACTTTTGCAGTTTTGAAATCCAACTTACTATTAATCCACCTACAATAAAATAATACCTCGTGGTGCTCCTCCTGCTATCTTTATCACCTTCTATATATGAATCAACATATCCTTATAGAACAATTTTTGAACCTAAAAAACATAATGGATGAGTAACAGTACCTTTCAAATACCTGAGAATCCACTTTACTTCCTCCCAATGTTCTTTACGTGGATTGTTCATATACCTACTCATAGCTCCCACTGCATGTGCAATATCTAGTCTTGTGCAAACCATTGCATACATCAAGCTTTCAATTACTGATGAATAAGGGACCCTAGACATGTATTCTATATCCTCACATGTCTTGGGGAACATTTCTTTGTTTAATTTGAAATGGTTGACCAAAGGTGTACTAACTAGTTTTGCATTTTTCATTCTAAATTGCTCCAACACCTTCTCTATGTACTCACCCTGAGACAATGTCAAATTGTGATTTTTCCTATCTCTTGTTATTCTCATACTAAGGATTTTATTTGGAACACCCAAATCCTTCATCGCAAGTGAATTATATAATTTTTTCTTGAGCACATTTATATCTTGCATATTAGACCCTGCAACAAGCATGTCATCTACATACAATAGCAAGATCATATAACTTCCATTTTCTAGCTTTTTAAAATAAATACAATGATCAGAATGACATCTACTATAACCTTGTTCTATCATAAACCTGTCAAACTTCAAATACCACTGCCTTGGAGCTTTATTTAGGCCATACAAGCTCTTCTTCAACCTGCATACCAAATTTTACTTCCCTTTGATCTCATACCCCTGTGGTCGATGCGTATAAATCTCTTCCTCCAAATCCCCATGGAGAAAAGATGCTTTTACGTCTAACTGTTCAATATGTAAATCTTCTACTCCCACAAGACTTAAAATAATCCTAATTGAAGTCATTTTAACAACATGAGAAAATATTTCATCAAAATCTATACCTTTCTTTTGTGCAAACCCCTTTACAACAAGTCTAGCATTGTACCGCTTTTTGACTTCATATTCTTCCTTCAACTTGTAAACCCATTTATTTTGTGATGCTCTTTTTCCTGTAGGAAAATGAACAAAATCCCAAGTATGGTTATTTACCAAGAAATCCATTTCCTCTTTCATGCCTTGCTCCCACTTATTTTTAATGTCTACTTGCATTGCCTCTTCATAACATTTTGGTTCGCCAAAATCAATCAGCAATAAATAATACAATGAAGGGGAGTATCGTTTAGGGGGTCTACTTAACTTGGTAGATATTCTAACAACACTTGTAGGATTTTGAGGTACCTGTTGCTCATGTTGTTGTACATTTTTATTTTTTGGTACTTTTAAAATTTATTTTTCAGTGATCTCATCAAGCACTGTGTATTCTGGTTTTTCTTTTTCCTATTTCTTTCCCTGCAACTAATATTTGTACATGACCTTCTCATTGAATATGCCATCTCTACTTTTAATGATTTTGTGATTTTCATAATCCCATAAGCGATAAACAAAATCATTAACACCGTATCCAATAAAGGTATACTTTTTGGATTTTGCCTCAAGTTTTGTTCTATTTTCTTTATCAATATAGACAAATTCTTCACAACCGAAAGTCTTAAAAAAATAATAGTTTATCTTTTTACCTTTTCGTGCCTCCTCTGGAATTCTACCATCCAAATAGCTTTAAGGTCCTGTTGACGGGAGAAAATGACCATCCGTCAATTGGAAGAACGAGTCTGGTCTGGAGTTGTCTAAATAACCCAAGTCATTTGGTGTAAATCATTCTGACGGGTTTAATGGCTCCGTTAGCCAATCTAAGAATCCTAAAAGAAATGAATAAAATAGAGAAATAACTAACTAATTACTAAACACTATGTGTGTGTGTGTGTGTGTGTGTGTGTACATATTCTCTAATGTAATTGTAGTAGTTTTATTTAAGAAGAAGATATACAAGTCTCGTTTATTTATATGATTTACAAGATGCAGGTTTTAATCGAAACTTACGAAAATTGATGTGAAAAATGATTGCTTCTAGGAAGCAGATAAAGAAAGAACATAAACATATTTATTGTTTTTTTTTTATAAATTTAAAGAATCTTGCAAAACAATTAATGAAATATGAACATGTGGATGGTCAAAGCTGAACCATACATTCTAGTTTCAATGATATGTAAATGACAGAAAAATACAAAGAAGTTATCATGTTAGTGAATTAGTGAAGTGCATCCAAGCATCTGCATGAGTGGTGAACATCCAACTGTCATTTCCAAGAGAAAAATCTCCAATGAACCTTATGACTATTCTAAATAAATTCAGAACATGTATTGGCAGCTTAAGTTTTAATGACAGAAAAGAAAACAAAAACATAAACCTGTGATCTCATAATTATACATGATTACAACAAGATAAATCTGGAAGCAATCTATTTATTTTATCATTCAATTTAAAACTCAAAGATAAATCCCATTATTTAAATCGAAGATATAATCACAACATTTGTATTTTGATGAAGCAAATGATAGATGGTATTTATAATATAAACCTCCTATACATCACGGGTCATTTAATCTAAAGATATCAGACCTGCACATGTAACATGATTAAAAAAAAAACAAATAACAATATTATAAACAAAATTCTAAAGCCAAAATGTATATATGTCATTCTATTAAGTTTTTGGAATCACTTATCCATTCTATAGTCCTGGAAGAATTTTTTTGGATAATAGACTTTAAAGATTGGAAAAATTAATACATAAATAATAATAATTAACCATGTATTGATAAAAAAAAACTAAAACTATTTAAATCAATGCATAATCAATTATTCAAAGAATATGAAGATATTATATGAAAATAAAACCATTTTACTCACATGACAAAAGCCATTAAGCAACCTGGAATTCCATATTTTTCTTTGAAAATACTCATCCATTCTCCCAAAGATTTCATCCATCCATTACTCCATTTGAAAAGAACTAAAAAGTTTACAAAAATAATAATATACAAAAGAGAAAGGATTAAAATCCTCCTCTCCAATTCTTAGATCCTATGGCTTTGAACTTTCTCATATATTTATACAATGAATGAACAGTCTGGGCGTCACTATTAATTTTTGCCACCTGAAATTTTCCTCGTAAAAAGACATCAATATCTCTCAATTTTTTTGGGAAAATATCCAAGCTAAAGGTAAATGGGTCCGTTTGGGTTCTGGGTTTTCAACCATTTCTTCAAATTCCTCAAGATTTGGCTACAATCAGTTCTACAAAATCGTCTGTCTGATCTTGACATCTTTGCAAATTTTATCTGTTGTTGCTCATAAAATTATTTGTAGCAATCCAAAATTATTTTTGGATCAATAATCTTGAACTTATTTGGATAATAAAATCAAGCCATGATTAGATCCGTATCAAATATTTGATAATAGAAATCTGTGAAACAAAAAGAAACCTAAATTAATAACCTAAAAATTGTGAATAAAATAAAATCTATAAAAATTAAAAAAAATGAATTTAAACTAACTATAACTTATAAACAAACATTGTTTATAATTTGCTTTCAAATATGATCTAGAAGTTTCAAGTTAATGGATACAAAATATTAATTTTGGTTTTTTACAAAATCAAACAAATGATAGATAATTCTTTGATTTTTATTATTTTGAAATGAGATGCAAAATGAAAAAAGAATTTAATTAATTAATATCACCAAATGATTTCATGAAAAATGAGAAACTGACCAAGATATTATTTGATGAAGTATTGAACACATTATTCAAAATAGTCAAACTTGCTAATGAGCAAAAGAATGAACACATAATCATAATTTAAATGAAAGTAAACATTTGATAAAAATTAATGTTTTTGTTTAAATTGATATTTGTATGCTCGTTTCTAACTTTTGACATATACTCTTGTAATGAATGTCTCGTACTATAGTGAATGTCTTAAGTTTGTCTCAAAGCAAGCCAAGGTATGGAACTATTTGAAAAGGTTGATTCTGTAGCTCATTATAATTATCAAGATTCTAATAGGGGCCCTTTAAGTTTTGTAAAAATATAGGGGGAGTTGTTGGGGCCCAACAAATGGCGACTTACTAGGTTAAGTAGTTATCTCTGATCTAGTAATATTCCATCTTAGGAAGAAAATAATAAGACTTGAAAAGGGATTTAAGCTCCCTGAAATAAATTCACTCTGAGACCATATAGTATTAGGATAAGCTCAATGTTATAACTAGACAATAAAATTTTCTTTGTAGGGGATTATAACCTGAAACAATGTCTTAATCAAAGAGTCAAAATGTTTATAAAAGAACTTCAATACGGTTGACAGAGCCACTATAGCCAGCAAGCGTCCATAGCCTCGGCAGAGATGTCATTTAACCCACTCAAATGTTTTAATCCCATCCAATAGTTGTATCCACATGAT
Organism: Picea engelmannii; assembly: GCA_009831015.1. Classification (NCBI taxonomy): domain Eukaryota; kingdom Viridiplantae; phylum Streptophyta; class Pinopsida; order Pinales; family Pinaceae; genus Picea; species Picea engelmannii. The sequence continues at coordinate 43,808 of ML778376.1, read as the reverse complement.
GTATATTTCCATAAAAGTTAATTTAAAAACATATACCTTCTACCTCTCGACACGACATTGCTTCGTTGCCAGTAGGCCTATTCAGTACCCTGACAAAGTTGTCTTGGTAAAATGTGTGCATTTACCCGCTGCCAGCGAACCTGTTCAGTACTCCAATGAGTTTACACACACTTCCCACACATAACTTCTTTCAACCCTCTTATGCCACTTTTAAATAATAATACAATCATAGATTTCTTGATGACAAAGAGATCGGAGTGATACTGGAGGTTAATTGCAATACAGGTGAATAGTTGATCATGTTATTTATTTGCTTTCAAAGATGGAAGTTTTATCATGGTTTAGAGATTTTAGATTTCATTTAAGAAATCATCTAGAGAATGGGGAAGCACTTAAAAATGATTCCTTAAGAATATGGATGGTGTAAAAAGTTTAAAGATCATCGTAATTCTCAAAGATTTAAACCATATCTCTGGTGTAATACTCTGGCGAAGACAATTTCAGGACAAAATGAAAGTGACAATTGACTTAAAAATCAATTGTCTGAGCTATATCTTAATATCAGAACCTTTTGAATTATTTCAAATTGCTTGAAAAACACAAGTCTTAAAATAAATGCTTCCTTTGATAATAGTTCTTTGATCAGAAATGTATTAATTCAAAAAGAAAGATAAGAAGAAAACTCATTTAAAATAATCAAAGAAAACAAAAACACACAACAAGCCAAATCAAATTTTATTAATGGGATTCAAAATCAGAAGTACACAAAATCAAAACAACAAAAGAAAACTTTTCAAGAAATGATTTTGGCCAAAGATAAACTTGAGTTTTTGTATCCACTATCATCTCACTGTAAAATAAAGGAAGGACTAAATCATATAAAATATCATGTGCGAGCAAGTTTTTTTCTTAAGATAATGATGCATAAGATATTACTTTGACCAAGCATTATTATTAAAAATAAAAGAGACTAAAAATAGAAAAATCCTTATTAAAATGAGTGAAGTCCTACTCATGGCACCTTGGGTCAGGGTTGAATTGATAGTTCAAATTTACTTATCTCTTTACTTTCCATTTAAAATTTTCATGATAATACTACGTTTTCGAATAGAAATATTCAATGAAAAGCAGAGAGAAAAAGATTTAAAGTGGACTTCTCTGACAACATTCATATTATGGTTCACTTGGTGTGCCCATTTGTGTTCATAACTGCATTATTACACAAAGAAATATTTATAAATAAAACTAAAGGAAAACCTACTCCTAAACCTACTCTAACTACTAAATAGATCAAAACGCTAAGTAAAACGTATTTCCAATGCAGCCACAATAACATCTTCAATCCTGCACGGCATAGAAAATTGAAAATCAAAATAAAAGAATGTAGTATTTGTAGATGAAAAATAAATATGTCATGCCTACCTCCTATATATTCTTTTAAAAACAAAACAAGCACGACCTTACCATTCTTTTGAAACTTCTTGATGTATGAATCCTCCAACCATTCTGCAATTTAGTCGTGATATGGGTCATAATGGCATGGAAGAACATAAATAAGTTTGTAAAACTTGTCAATATTATGGGGACCTGACATAACTATCTGCCAAAGACGAAATGCCCCATCCTCCTGACAATTCTCCAAGTGTTCATCAATTTCTTCATACGGAGGATCTAAAGAAATCATGTGATGCTTACTTTCTAGATATTTAGGTAAACACAAAGTAAGCACAACTTTATCTTTATTATGAAGATTTTTTAGATACGAATCTTCAAGCCATTCTAAGATCATGTCATAAAAATTAAGATGCAAATTATGACTTTGATGAAATGGATATATCAATGGGGAACACATCATAAGAGGATTCATGACATCAGTTAGATTATTGGTTTGAACGCTTCCTTTGATGAGATTGATCGTTTCAAAATGTGAAGCATAAACATTAAAATTCGAACTAATCAAAGAATGAATGTGCAATGTAGAATATTCAATCTCCATAAGGATGAGTGCATTGTCTTTTTCAAAAATAAATCATGTAAAATAATCTTGCAACATGTCATTTTTCCATGCGAGTGATGAAAGTGAAAGAGCATAAAATCCAACTTGATAAGTGTTATGTTTGGAATTAGTTTCACCAAATTTTGGCATATCGAAAAGATTGGATTGTGGTGGAAAAGAGTATGATACCATGGGTAAAGTATCAAATCCACCAGAATCTAAGAAGAGATCGTGATATAAAGAGTAAAAGGAATCATAAATAAGCACATGAAAATAATATCTTGAGCTATGATATTTAACAATGGTATTCTCAAGACATTCCTCTTCATTTTCCTTGAAACTTTCACTCTGTTTTGGTGATAAATGATTCAACATAATATGATCATCTAAATTTGCCTCCTGTACGATAGATAATTCAAAACTTTCATGAAAAACATTTGATCTTTCATGTTGATAAGGTACGATTTGTAGATGAGGGTTTAAGGTTTCTTCTTCCAATTGCAGATCTACATCTCTAATCAGTTTCATTAGAATGTTAGAATGATTAAGATCATTTTCATCACCTAAGTCTTCTTCAATAACCGAATTTAAATACTGATTAGAGCAAGAGTTAGGAGAACGAGGACATTCACCTTGACCCAACATCGAATCTTCTTCCACAATGGTCGAGAACTGAAAATACAATGATTTAGAGGAAAAACCAATTTGATTGTTAGTAAGAACATTTTCAATAGATTTTACCTCCCTTGCTTGTTCAACATTTTCGAATGGATCCCTCTCATCCTGTGAACACAATTCTTCTTGCAATTGAGTGATAGTATTTGTAATTGTTTCATCATTTGCAATCGAATATGACTGGATGCAAGCATCATAGAGGAGATTTAATACAAATGACATGTCATCAAGATTAAATTTACAAAGAACATGACAAATTCTTGTTGAAAATCCTTTTGAAAATGAATCGCCATTGATTAGCAAAGTATGAAATTCTTCACATAATTGATTGGAATCATAGATTTCAAAAGAATCTACAAACTCATCTACAAACTGAAACCAATCAAAAATGTCATATGCTGGAAAAGACTCAAACCAATGTTTAATCTGACCCCTGAAAGTAAAAGAAAACAATCTACACAAAATCTTTAAGTCATAAATATCATGCTTGATGCATTTACACCAAAACTTGTTAATATGGTCTTTTGCAGATACATTCCCCCCACCATCAAAGGTGAGTTTGGACAAGAGAGAGATTGTCTTGTTGAGAATATCAGGTAATGAGAAGTGGAAAGTATGTTCCAACACGGTGATTTGGGGAGCCATGGGAAATTAATTAAATTCGAAACAAAGACTCCTATAAGGCCATCTTGTCAGTCTGACCCTCTTTCTAGCGTCATTTGTTGACGGGAGAAAATGACCATCCATCAAATGGAAGAACAAGTCCGGTCCGGGTTGTCTAAATAACCCAAGCCGTTTGGTGTAACTTGTTCTGACGGGTTTAATGGCTCCGTTAGCCAATCGAAGAATCCTAAAAGAAACGAATAAAAGAGAGAAATAACTAACTAATTACTAAACACTATATATATATATATATATATATATATATGTACATATTATCTAATGTAACTGTAGTAGTTGTATTTAAGCAGAAGATATACAAGTCTCTTTTATTTACATGATTTACAAGATGCAAGTTTTAATCAAAACTTACGAAAATTGATGTGAAAAATGATTGCTTCTAGGAAGCAGATAAAGAAAACACATAAACATATTTATTGTTTTTCTTTTATAAATTTAAATAATCTTGCAAAAAAAATTAATGAAACATGAACATGTGGATGGTCAAAGATGAACCATACATTTTAGTTTCAATGATATGTAAATGACAAAAAAATACAAAGAAACTATCATATCAGTGAATTAGTGAGGTGCATCCAAGAATCTGCATGAGTAGTGAACATCCAACTTCCATGTCCAAGAAAGAAATCTGCAATGAACCTTATGACTATTCTAAATAAATTCAGAACATGTATTGACAACTTAGGTTTTAATGACAGAAAATGAAACAAAAACATAAACCTGTGATCTCATAATTATACATGATTACAACAAGATAAATCTGGAAGCAATTTATTTATTTTATCATTCAATTTAAAACTCAAAGATAAATCCCATTATTTAAATCGAAGATATAATCACAACATTTGTATTTTGATGAAGCAAATGATAGATAGTATTTACAATATAAACCTCCTATACATCACAGATCATTTAATCTAAAGATATCAGACTTACACATGTAACGGGATTAAAAAAAACATAAATAACAACATTATAAACAAAAGGCTAAAGCCAAAATGTATATATGTCATTCTATTAAGTTTTTGGAATCACTTGTCTATTCTGTAGTCCTGGAAGAATTTTTTTGGATAATAGACTTTAAAGATTGGAAAAATTAATACATAAATGATAATAATTAACCATGTATTTATAAAAAAAACTAAAGCTATTTAAATCAATGCATAAACAATTATTCAAAGAATATGAAGATATTATATGAAAATAAAACCATTTTAATCACAGGACAAAAGCCATTAAGCAACCTGGAATTCCATATTCTTCTTTGAAAATACTCATCCATTCTCCCAAAGATTCCAGCCATCCATTACTCCATTTGAAAAGAAATAAAAAGTTTACAAAAGAAATAATATACAAAAGAGAAAGGATTAAAATCCTCCTCTCTAATTTTTAGATCATGTGGCTCTGAACTTTCTCATATATTTATACAATGAATAAATAGTCTAGGCGTCACTATTAATTTTCGCCACCTGAAATTTCTCTCGTAAAAAGACATCAATGTCTCTCAAATAGTACATTTTTTGGGGAAAATCTCCAAGAGGAAGGTAAATGGGTCCATTTGGGTTCTGGGTTTCAACCGTTTCTTCAAATTCCTCATGGTTTGGCTGCAATAAGTTCTGCATCCCCTGTCTGATCTTGACACCTTTGCAAATTTTATCTATTGTTGCTCATAAAATTATTTGTAGCAATCCAAAATTATTTTTGGATCAATAATATTGAACGTATTTGGATAATAAAATCAAGCCATGATCAGATCCGTATCAAATATTTGATCATAGAAACTCGTGAAACAAAAAGAAACCTAAATTAATAACCTAAAAATTGTGAATAAAACAAAATCTATAAAAATAAAAAAATAAATTTAAACTAACTATAACTTATAAACAAACATTGTTTATAATTTGCTTTCAAATATGATCTAGAAGATTCAAGTTAATGGAGAAAAAACATTAATTTTGGTTTTTTACAAAATCAAACAAATGATAGATAATTCTTTGATTATTATTATTTTGAAATGAAATGTAAAATGAAAAAAGAATTTAATTAATTAATATCACCAAATGATTTCATGAAAATGAGAAATCGACCAAGTTATTATGATGAAGTATTGAACACATTATTCAAAATAGTCAAACTTGCTAATGAGCAAAAGAATGAACACATAATCATAATTTAAACGAAAGTAAACATTTGATAAAAATTAACGTTTTTGTTTAAATTGAGATTTTTATGATCGTTTCTAACTTTTGACATATACTTTTGTAATGAATGTCTCATACTATAGTGAATGTCTTAAGTTTGTCTCAAAGCAAGCCAAGGTATGGAACTATTTGAAAAGGTTGATTCTGTAGCTCATTATAATTATCAAGATTCTAATAGGGGCCCTTTAAATTTTGTAAAAATATAGGGGGGGTTGTTGGGGCCCAATAGGTCCTCTGTTTATTAATTAAACAACAATATCTACAACATCTTCCCAGAACTATAAGGGAAAACCAACATGCAATCTCATACTCCTTGCATGCTTCATGATTGTCGTGTTCATCCTTTCCAGCACACCATTTTCTATTGGTGTTCCTGGATCTGTCTTCTCTCTAATCCCATGGTATGAATAGTAATCATCAAAATCCTTGCTGCAATATTCACCTCCATTGTCTGATCCGAGTCACTTCAACATTTTTTCTGTCTCATTCTCAACCAAAGCTTTCCATTTCTTAAAAGTATCAAAAACATCAGATTTTTGTCGAATGTAGTAAACCAAAGTTTTTCTAGTTGCATCATCAATAAAAGTAACATAATAATGAGAGCCACCAAGGGATGATACCTGAGATGGTCCCCATACATATGTATGCACAAGATCTAACCTTTCACTCTTCTTTTCTTTTCCAACTCTGAGAAATCTAACTCTCTTTTGTTTTCCATAAACACAATGCTCACAGAAATCCAAATCAATTTGTTTAAGGTTTTGCAACAAATTTATTTTTTGAAGTATCTGCATCCACTTCTCACTCATGTTTCCAAGCATATGATGCAACAATTATGTATCCACTCATGTAGAAGCTAAAGAGATATAAGAGTCGGTATTACCAGTACATAAATATAATGTACCTACATTCTCTCATTTTTCTATCACCAGTGATCATTTGGTGACCTTCCATGCCTTATCTATAAATATGGATATACAACCTTCACTTGCCAATTGTCTTGTTCAAATTATATTTTTCCTTAGATATGAAACATGTCTTACCTATTTCAACAACCATTTGTTTCCATTCTTTTGCTTTATTTTTACCTTTCCCATTCCAACAATTTTACATGGCGCATCATCATTCAAAATCACCTTGAACATAATCTAGAAAATGTTTCCTATGGGGTGTGGCATGAAATGAAGCCCCTGAATCTACTACTCAAGACTCAAAAATATTATCTACAAAAAGAATCAAAGCATCTTGTAACACATCACCTGTTACATTTGCTTCTTAATTTTTCTCCTATTGTCCATCGCTTTGTTTCTTTGGAGTTCTGTAGTCTTTATTTAGATGTCCTTTCTTCCCACAATTCCATCACTCTATCTTTCCCAGTATGGATTTGGATCTTCCCTTCCTATAATTCCTGCGGTTCCCTGAGCCCTTTCCTCTATCCTTTTGTCTTCCTTTGTTTTCCATGTTTAACACATTACCTGATGTCTGACCCGTACTTTTTTGTTGAATTTCCTTGCTAAGGATAACACCAACAACATCATCAAATTTTAAATTGTTTGAACCAGAGATAGAGTTACTTAGAGCCATGACCAAGACATTCTAGGTTTTTGGCAATGAGCACAAGATTAAAAGATCCATGGCCTCATCATCAAAGTCCAGTTTTATAGAAATTAGTTGATTAGTAACCGTATTAAATTCATTTAAATGATTTGCAACAAACCCACCTTCTAACATCTTCATATTAAATAATCTCTTCATTAGAAATACCTTATTGGATGCTGAGGGATTTTAATATATTTTATCCAATGCATCCATCAACTCCTTTGTTGTCTTTTCTTTCGAAATATTGAAAGCCATTGATGCTGCCAAGCTCAGCCGTATTGTTCTTAGTGTATTTCTATCAAGAACCTCTCATTCTTCGTCCTTCATGGCCATTGGATTCTTTTCTGTTCCACCCATTGGTAGGCATAGATCCTTCTGATATAAGTAATCTTCCATCTGCATATTCCATAATTGGTAGTTTTGGCCGTTAAATTTCTTGACCCTAAACTTTTCATCTTCCACCATTTCTCCCACTTGAACTAGGAACCCTCTTTTCCTGAGGGTTACCTTTCTCTCTGATACCAGTTGTTAGAAAAATAAGATCGCAGAGAAACAAAATAAAAACAAATGCGGAAAAAAAACATAGAAGATACACAATACAATAGAGACATAGATATACGTGGTTCACCTAGTGTGGGCTATATCCACCAGAGAAATTGCTAGGTCCTTCCTTTTTATCATCCAACAAATGAAGGGATACAACCTACAACATACGCGATGTAACTTCCTCTTGTTTCTCTCATAGTCTCCTCTCTTAGAATACAATATTTGCAATGATACACATCTACAATACAATTCCCTCATAAAAGAGGGTCATCTTCTAGGGAAAAAAACCCTAACATAACTTCTACCCTTATATCTGCAACCTTATAATGAATGGTGTAGATTTACTATGAAATTATAATACACATCTATAAGGAAAATTTTCTTCGAGGGCTTCACCCCCGAACCCCGATCGGGGGATGAGCCCCCCTGCGTGGAGGGGTGTACAATATTCCAAGGTGTACAATATTCATGGGATATAAACATGATTGAAAAGAAATATCTATGAAACAAGAAGATAATCAGGCTCTGCAACCAATGCATATTTATACTCATTTAAACCTTATATTATCATATTTCTTGAATTCTTTTTACTATAGAAAAACCTTGTAATGATTAATTTAATAAATGTGAAATATGAATGGAGAACCTTGTGAAACCAATTAAGATCCATCTTAACTCCGGATCTATAAGTGTCAAGAGGGTCAAATCCATTTTGAGGGAACAAAAGTTGAGGAAGTTTGGCAACTCAATAGATTTGATCCCTTTTGGAAGTTACATATATAGAGTTAGGATGGATCTATGATGGGTTAGAGTCCATAGATGATTGGATTTCAATTCATGTCATCCCAACATATCCTTGTCATGAGTGATCTATTTGTCTAATGTTCTTGGTTTATGTAAACAATGAAGAACATAACCTAGTGATGTATCATATTACATACAATGTTTCAATGCTTTGATCAATAATGGGTGTTTTCATTTTCAAAATTGTTACCACAATGGTTGTAGAACATGTAATTTGTGAGTTGTAATATATTTATGTTGCATATATATAATACTGTGGGTTTTTCATTTTCCAAATCATAATGTATTATGTTATCACATAAAGTTTTCAAGGTCATAGGACGACCAAGTCTTTTGTTGCACAGGTAACGTCCAAACGCAACGTTCAAAAGAAGTCCATTTTGGGCTTGAAATACAAGCAACAAGCAGGTTCAATTTTCAATGGTGGAGATCTCCTGTGTAGTTCATATTAGCAGCCCTTAGATAGAGATAATTTAAAATTCGTGCAAGGATTAACGACTAGCCAAACGTCTCAAATTCCTAAAGTCCCGAAGTAAATATGAGCCATTGAAGGAAGAGGACACGTGTCAATAGATCTCTCACTTCGAAGAATTTCGTGAGAAAGCAAGAGAAAGCTCCCAAAGTAATTGTGAATCATTGATCTTTGTAGCAGGAAGCAGGGTCCATCCAAGAGCGGCGTGTGGAAACAAAAGCAGGGCTTTCTCAAATCGCATATTGCAGTATATCGATGGCCACACTTCATTGCGGGGACAAAACATGCTCAAACGATAAATTTCTAGAGTGGTCCTGCAATCGAAACCACAACATGGAGAAAGGGCTATGTGGTGAAAGGTGGTGAATTGCGCACTCAAAAGCGGTGTGGATCCAAACCTCCTTTGATGGCCCCACAATCATGTGCTTATTCAGTGTCAAATATGAGAGCAACACGAAGCATCCCCCTGGGCGTTGAGCCTTGTCCTGATCCTGAGGCAAATCCAGTTAATAAACGAGGATTGGTAGTTGAAGCCTCATTTCACTCCATAAATAGAAGGCATGGAAGCTCTAGCCGAGGAGACATAACTGTCAGCTCAAGATACCTTGATTGACGGTTTCTTCTTGTAGGCCCATCTGAGCTTGTGTCTCACAGAAGAATACACACACAATCTAACAGAAGGATGCACAAACGAAAATCCTTGGATGGGATGGCCAAATGACTCTCTTAGCGGTTGTCCACTGATCTAAGTATAAATAGAGTAGCTGAAGAATTTGGTTGGGGTCAAATGGTTGAACAAAGCTCCCTATTTTGTAATATTTTGATAACAGAGTTGTTCTCTGGTTTTGTATGAGATTTGAGACTTTCGCATTAATAGAAGTCATCTTCTTTCATCTTCTTGTTTAATCTGTGTTGAAGCACTCATACATGGAGGATCCAAATGAGGGTTGTGGTTGTATTGTAATGTAGGTTTTATTATAATTTTGTTGTGACATGTTTCAGTATTTTCTTTGTTTCCTTGTTTCCTCTTATGCTGAAATGCTCATGCATGGAAGATCCAGACGAGTTGTTGTAGTTGCATGGTAATGGAGGTTTGATTATTATGATGCTGTAATATATTTCAGTGTCTGAAACTTGAGTTCAAGAGTGCTCTTGTGCCTGAAATTTTCTTCACCAAGTTGCTTGAAGGCTCGATGCTCATGGAAGACTTGTTCACCTTTCTCACCAATTCTTCCCCCTTCTCACTTTTAACCTTAAACCACTGACTGAATTTAATGAGGACCTCATTTCTCTATGCATTGCTTGTCTAGTTTCTGTGTTAAAACATTCTTGTACTGAGTTTTGTCCATTTTACCTCCATTCATAAATCTACCTCCACAAATATCTTGATGGGTACTGGGCTTATCCTCTTGCAGTCTGAGAGTGACTCTCAGTGTTAACATTTTTGGTGCCGTTTCTGAGGAACGAATTGAAGACATTTCCCTGGGATTGAACAACAAAGAAATTTTGATTTTGAAGGTGCATCATAAATCAGTACCTTGAAGATTGCAACTTGCACCTAGTGACTACACTGTTTCGGTTGTGGCTCCCAAAGGCAGACGCATGAGGTCTACTCCACAGTTGCCTCTGGAAACACTTGAAGCTGACCCAAAAAATATTATCAAGAAATAAAATATTTCTCAAGAATTCTTTTCAGCTGCTATTCCAGATTGAAAATCTCTTTGGGAAGAACGACATTGTAGAGATCCAGTTTTAGATGGTGAACTAAATGTGGTCACATTATTCTGACTACTCATCTTTCACCATGGTGACTCCACTGGTTTGAAATGGAGAAGATTTTAGCTCAGAGGTATTCCTTCTGTGATTTTCAAAAATAGTTGGTTTTGCTAATCCATTTCCTAGTAGAGATGAATGGGAAAGTAGCCTTCCTAAATTTCAAAGAGAAGAGTGGGAGGTACCAGCTGAACACTTGCTGGATTTTCATGATTTTATTCATCAAATTCATATCGTGCATAAATATTTTCAGATAAATCTTTTCAGGTATTCATTAGATGGGATTGCTCACGATTGGTGTCGATCTCTTCCAATTGCAAGTATCATCTCTTTGACAGGTTTTCATGTAGCTTTTAATTCATTTTGTAAAGATTATTTTTCAGCTGAATGTCTCTTTGAGGTATGTTGTGATGAGTTTTCTTTGCTCCATAAATATACGTCTAGTCATGAAATCCCTCTCTCTTTCTTATGAATCATTTATTGTAGAAGAAAACATTTACCATGAAGATCATGAGGTGTTGAATGATATTCATTATGATAGAAATAATACATAAACATCTGGCATCATATCATATGTATCTATTGTTTTAAATATTTATGAATATAAACATGTCTCTTTTGAATACTCTGATGTCGAAGAGAAAGTGCATACATTAGTAGATATTTCTCATGATTATGAAGGTGAGATAAATGATAAGTTAGTTAAAAAAACTAGGGAAGATGCCTCTTTGTTTTTTCTTATCTTTCCAGAATTGAAGGCAGATTTCGTTTGCTACTCTTATGAAGAAAATGTAGAGGATATTCCTATTCTTGAAACAAATGTATTTAGCATCCTTTCTTATGATGAAGAAATTGTTTCGAACACTTACCAAGAACAACCAATTTTTGATGAATATCCCAGTGAAGATGATAAAGAGCATATTTTCTTCATGGATTCTTTAGAACCTCGTAGAATCGTTCTTGTATATGATGATTATGAATCTGATCCTTGGGAGGGCCATGAAGGAGAAAATGAAGAGGTAAATGTGCAGCTTATCTCCTCTCCAACACTTGTAAATGAGCAAATGTCACCTGGGATTAGCAAGCCTACATCAATTCTTTGTCCACCTGTACATGCTGAGAACATCAAACAACATGTGAGAAATGATGAAGTAAAGGAGGTAACTTTTTATCAGTTTAGCATTCCTAATTATAAATTTTGCGACCTTGTGGGGTTATATATGGAGTTGAACTTTCCAAAAACATCAGTGTAACGACCCATCCATTATGACAACAGAAGCGTCAATACAACAGATAAAAAATTTTGAAAGCTAGGTTAGGAAGTTGAACAACATACTGGAAGGCGATATCATTGACACGTCATTTTCATAAACTAACGTAACAATAGAATGCATTAACAATAATTTATGACACAGTACCGTCGCATCAACATCGATCGTCAAGGCATTTACTCGTTCCAATAAACCAGCACAAGTAATATGAAATATCAGGCGCAAGATAACGTAAGTACTAAATCCTTCTAGAAACAACACAAACCAGGCGCAATGAATTCCTTAGTTATTTTTAGGCGCAACGATTATCTACTTAATTCTTCAAACACACAAATTTAATTATTTAACAATTACATGCATCAACATCCATATCAAGATAAGCACATGACCCAATGCCCGGTTAACATAAACAGTTTGTAACAGCAACAGCAACAGTTTTTATCTGCCCGGTTAACACAAACAGTTTGTCTCTGCCATTTTTGTAACAGCAACAGTTTTTATGGAGAATAATTTCTAACATTTTTTATTTTTTTAACAGTTACCGTTTTCGAATCCTTGCAAAAACAGTTTAACTTTGCTACAGACCATTAACTTTATATAAGGTTTACCATCAATGATCATACACGCCTAACTTAAGTGTAGGAGCATAAAGACTCGTGATATGTTTGTCTGTGTTTGGTATACTATACTGCAGGGTTTGTAGAGAACAATTGGTCTATACTTCAACAGTGGTTTACCGTCAAGCAATCTCTGGTGTACTGTATGGTATAAACTTTTCTCAGAAATTATTTCAACCTCTTTTCAGCGAGCATGTTGGCACTTGACAGATTAAAGAACCAGAGGTCTGCAAATATGTCCAATTATGTCCAGTAGTTTTTCCTTTAATTCTATTGTAATTATATATATGCAATAGGACTAAACAGGATGACCACATGTAATTTTGAATGAATGAATTTCAGACGTCTTACCAGGATTATGGATAGCAGTCCAATTTGAGAGATGCGTCAATTGGACTATACTAATATTCGGATTTAAGATTCTTCGCTTTGAATGCATGGTGGTCTTGAATAACACTGGAATTTGAGAGATGCCTTGAAAGGTTCTATTCTTTGAACATTAAAAGATTTAGATTAAGATTTGCCCATTGGGTGGATGGGTTAACTGACCACGGCATGTAATTTGTATGCTTAGAATTATCTCTAGAAGATTTGATAGCTCTTGTTGTACTATAATCAAGTGCAATGATACAGCCTTTGTGCTGTACAGCACCAATAATAAAGATATAAAAAAATTCCTTTCAATCTATTATATCTCCCCAAAATTTTCTAAACGGGCAGAGAGTATAGAATTACAAATTTCACAATCTTAAAAACCATTTTTTTGGCAAAGATAATACAGAATTTCCACCGACATAGTTTTAAGATAAATGCACAAAGCCAAGTAAAATTCAATAAAATTAAATGACAAAAGCCTCTCTTGATAGCAGCCACTGGGTACAGCTCTTCTTCCAAATGCTCGGTATAATCAGGTTGAAAGGGTTCTGGAAGTTTTTCATTTGTGTTAAGCCATACAATCCTCCAGAAGTCAATCCAATTATTGCAATTTAACATAACAACGCTGAAATCACTTTTCAACATCCTTTTAAGTATATGACCATACAAGGCAGAAAAATATGTGAACCCGATTTGACAGCTATATTATTTCCCGATATCCCATCTTTTGGATACCCTGCATCTCGGTGCCCGTGATATTTTCCACTACAAGAGCTCATTTGTCATCATGTTCTAATTTAATTATCTCTTGACAACTTCTCAAGTGTGCTTGACATTGAACCCAAGGCTAATTAAGAAGAACCCTTAGGCATAATATGGGCTCTCTCATCAATCCCCCTCTATTTCACCTTCTTCAGGCTCTTCATCTTCTTTTTGTTTCCCTAGATTCCTTCCACCAAAGAGCTCCTTTTGTGCTTCTTCCCAAAAAGCAGCTGCTGATGCAGAAACAGACTGCTTTTCAGCTAAATCATGTTTTTTTTTTTTCTTTTTACCATGGTCTTCTCGTGACTTACGATTAGGTCCCATTACTCTACTTATATCCCGCATATCACACCTTTTCTCTGCAATGCAAGAAGCACCACACGTATCAGCAAGGGATAGCACAAAAAGGATAAGAAACATCAAAGTGCACATTATCCAGGCACCCAATTGACAACCGAAAGAACCAACCTGTTGTAAGATCGGGTAATGAATGCTCGATAAAACGAGTTGCTACTTGATACTGCCAATACATAAACAAAAAAAACTAAGTCGTCAATAAGGAATGGTCCAGGGGTCTATTTCTATTTGATACTTACTGTAAACAGGAAATAAAGGAATCTTGGCCTATTCATAAAGTATGTTGATAATGTCCTCCAAGACTGCCATTCCCTTTCTGACTCAATCATTTCTCTATATATAGGAGACACTAAACTCATTACATGGATGTACACATATGGTAAATGTTGCCTGTTAAGACACTATGAACTACACATATGGGAAATGTTGCCTGATATGTTCTGCATCGTGCGAAGATGGTCAATTCCGATCTGGCAAGGATTGTGAATTCTGATGAAATCTAGTCTATTGTGAGACCCATCAACAGGGAAATCAAGTGGAGGCCGCTCAAGAAGAACCCGCTTAAGAACTTGGGTGCTCTTCTGAAGCTCAACCCACATGCGAAAACTACCAGGCGAATGGCTCTTTTGGCCGAGGAGCAGTGTGCCAAGGTTGAGTAGGAGAAGCTGGACAAGAAGAGGAAGGAACCAAAGGTATGTAGATTCATTCATTATTACTTTGGTTTTTGTTGTTGTCAGAAATTTTCCTCACTAAAATTTAAGGTTGAACATTGTGTGGAAATGGTCTATTTAGTTAGTATTGATTCGCTCGAGATAACATTGTGTGGAAATGGTCTATTTAGTTAGTATTGATTCGCTCGAATCATCTCTAGTCTATTTTTGTGTTACTTAATTAACGTAAATAAGAAAGAGAAGATTCAATTTAACACATACGGTCAGGAAATATTTTTGTTAGTTTTATTTTTGGTGTTGAAATGCATGGTTTAGTTAGCTTTTGTGGAGTTTGAGTTTCCTTTTTCTTTTCTCTATTCTCTTGACTAGAGAAGGTTCACAACTCTTTACAATATCAGATTTCCATAAGACTTTGTATCTATTTCATCGAAATCACGAGACTTAACCCCACGGATGAAATCACCCAGACTTATCCCCACCGGAAAAGACCACATTAGCAGAAAAACTACTTTTACTACCCCACTGGCAAAGACCACATTAGTATAAGAACCACTTTTAATGGCATCTCTCCATTATTAGAAATGGTACTTTTCTACTTACGAAAATCAATGGTACTTTTTTACTTATCAAAACTTTTTAATGTTGTTGTTAGTGTAGACTAGTTCGACATTCTTTTGTGTATCTTTTTCATTGTTACTTTGATTGTCTTTAGGTTTAATTAGGAGAAGTTGGAATTAATTCTATCAAGTCACTATTAAGCCTAAGAAAACAATAAAAAAATTAAGAATATGCTTGGGATCAATATAATTTTAATTAGCCAGGTCACACATCCTTATGATCTTGAGGTATGCATCATTTCCTTGAAAATATCAAATTGGTGTATGAGACCCCCACCAAATTGGTGTATGAGACTATCTTGAGGTATGCATCATTTCCTCGAAAATATCAAATTGGTGTATGAGACCTCCACCAAATTGGTGTATGAGACTCGACCCCCTCCGCCCAATGATTTGAATGGTATACATACCCTATCCCCCTACCCCCCCTCTGGATTTGAACTTATGACCTCTTAAGAGGAAACACATGTTCTTAACCATTAGGTCCATTAGTAATAAAGTTTTGCTGCTCATTCCACTTATGTTATAATTAGTTCGAATCTTATTATCCAAACTCTTTGGATCGAACATAAACTTTTCTAAGTCTCTTTTTTGTAAATTCTTTTGAGAATAAAATGAAAGGATTGTACTAACTATAGATCCCATACATCTAATTCATAAGATTTTGATTTACAAAATATAATTTAAATATAAATTAATTAAAAAATAAGAGAAAAAAAAATATTTAATAATGAAAAATGAAAAAAAAAAATCCACAAAATGGAAAAAATATATATTTAAAAAATTAAAATAAAGATAATGGAAAAAGAGAAAAGAAAAACATAAACAACAAATTATTGGAAAAATAAAAATAATAAAAATAAAAATAAAGAAGAATAAATTTTTAAAAACCCATAAAGAACAAAGAATTTTTAAAAAATTAAAATGCTTTGATGGATAATAAATTTTAGGAAAAATAGAGAAATAGAAAAAATAAATTAAATTAAAAAATATAAACAATTTTATTTTAAGGGAAGAAAAAAGGAAAAGTAAAATAAGAATGGAAATTAAATTGAAATAAAATAAAATATATTAATAATAAAAAAGAAGTAGACTTCCTTATATATTGGAAAGTAAAATGAAAGACCAAGAAAACAATAGGGAACTAATAATTAAGAAAATAAAAAAATGGTCAGAAAAACCAAACATTAAAATAAAAAGAGCAAAATGAGAAAGACAATTAAGAAAAGAGAGAAAAGTATTTTTGATTGAACTCATAGATATCAAAAGATATATAAGGAACTCAATGATAGATATAAAAGATATAAGGAACTCAATGAGAGGGAGTTCACAGAAACTATAAATTGAGAAGGGAAATAATACCATGGAGTTGGGGGAACAAATTAAGGGAGATATTTGTGATGAAAAGTCAATTAATAATAGGATAACAAGATTAGTTTGATGTTAACCATCTTCCAAAGTAATACTCTTTTAATTTCTATTATTAGGAAATGGGGAGTTTCAATGGGGAATTTTAGTCTAGAATAATAAATCATGGACCAAATGTTTTATAAATGGAACTCCATTCTTGAGAGATTATAAAAAATTAATATAATATGTAATGTTAATCATAACCAACGTTCAATTCTTAACCATTATTCAAACATACATGTACATCTACCCACAACATTACCATTTTAAGTATATATGTAAAATAAGAACGTTGTCAAAGTCATAAGAGTCATTTGCACACTTTAAAATTTCTATGTTCTTATAAATAAAGGATCAACATTAACAACTATGGGCCCCAAGGCCATTGGATTAGACAGACTATTCTAGAACATGCAATTTCTTCTTGTTTGAGTTTCTCCAACAAAATCGATGAAAAACATTGTCTCCAACATTAAATGTTGATTATGCAATAGTGATTATATCAATCATTAACCCAATTCCTTTGAGACTTTCCCCGCGTTTTTTTTTTTCCTTTCACATTTTTTTAATATTTACTACATTAAACATCATATGTTAAAAGTGGGTGATATTAAACATAACTCCAAAATTTGCAACTAATTTTTAATCAATTCATCTCAAGTGTGTGGAGTTTCTTCAACAATCTAACCTACATGGAAATATCTCTTTGGTACATTTATATTCTATAAACTCAACCTTATTAAAATAGAGTGAGATTGAACCATGAGAAGATGTCTTAACAAAAGTATGCTAAATACTAATCTAAATTGTACATTTCTTAAATGACAATAATTTTTGATAACTTGAATAGGGATACATGGATGTAGGTTTGTTTTTTTCAGGGTTAGGATTAGTTGGAGTTGCTTGGATTCTATCTTCCACGAAAGATTGGAGGAGAATCATCTAACAATCACATGGGTATTAGATGAATTTTACTTTGAGGGGAAATTAATGTCAACAACATCATCTTTGATTTTTATGCACTCTAGCCCATTGATCCCATCTCACCTATTTTCTTTTTCACATTATGATTAAGTTGTACCAGTTACCCACAAAAATGTCTCAATACGTAACAATCACCTTCATTTCTCTCTTAATCCAATATTCCTCCCACCATATGTCCATTTATGATTAATTGGTTGGAATCTTATTTTTGACAACACTATACATGACTACCATCTGCATACGAATGAATAAAAATAGTTGAATAGATCCTCTATTGATTATTCATCTATCATCCAAAAGAAATACCTAAGCATAATAATCACCGAAACAATTTGGCGTTTTCTTTCCCCTAAAGTAGGGGAAAGGAAACACCGAAGTGGATGACATCTATCCAATACATGCAATGACATCTAGCCAATACATGCCCAATCCCCATGTATCCCCCCAAAAAATCAAGTCCTATTGTATCCCAAAAAACTCAAAGTTTCATAGGAAACATTTACATCAGATCAAATTTTTAACTTCACATAGAGCACAGGAAGCAATCTCAGCACAACAATGTCATGCAAAGAATAATGTTTCACTTTGTTAATGCTCTATCCAAACATTTATCTAAAGGCATTGAACCAAAAACTTGGTTCCAATCTAGAGATGAATCCTATAATAAGGACACATAGGCAACATAAGTTCTAACTTAGTGTTTTTGGACACGGTGCTATCCTTTTTGATCTTGAAACACTAAATTGCATCCTTTCTTCTACTCACTTACATTGTTATCTTAATATTAAATCATAAGTGATTATAATCCTTCTAATATCAACGTAGTGTTGCATCAAGTAGACCTATATGTCAAGTGTATCAGTGCCCTTTGATATGGTTGCCTTCATCGAAATATTAGTTTTACTACAGATTGGAACCTTGATTGGAAGCCCATTGTTGGAAGGAAATTGAATATAATGCATGTTTACCCAGCCAAGGGAGAGGGACAAAGCACTCATACTGTAATTTTGATTTTGATTGTTCCTAGTGGTTGCATGAGGACATCTTTTTGTGCTTATCTTTTATCCCTTTTTGACATCTATTCCTACCATTTCCAAGTCTACCATTGTTATGTTATGTTGAAAGAAAAATACGAAGTAAAGGCGAATTTTTGAGATGTTAGGTAGGCTGTGCAGTGTCAATGATAACCAGTGATTTAGTTATCATTCCCTTTCCCATTTGGTTATCTTCTTTCTATAGTTAACCATTGTCACCCTTAGATCTACTATTTAGGACTATAAAAACAAAAAACTAAAGATCTCATCTATTGTTTTATTGATTTAGAAAATCCCCTCACATTATTCCCAGAGCCAATCTACATAAATGATTGGATGAAATAAATATTTTTTTGTGAGAAATCTTACCCCTCAGACAGGCTAAGCTCCCCTTTGGACCAAGACCCCTATCTTAGTTCAAAGTCAGAAGGGAACAAGTGGTTACTACTTTCCTTATAGATCTAGCTAGATCATAACTAGATCAATCAAGCAAGAGAGAAGAAGAATAATGTGTCCCTTCATCATAGGTGCATTCAAATTTACCCAGCTATAAGACCTTCTCAAGTATTTATTTTCATCAACAAAAATAATCCCTTGATCTTTGAACAACAAAACCACCTTGCTTCACTTCAATGTTCCCTTTCTGACTTCAAGGACATCAAAAAAACAAATCCCTTGATCTTTGAACAACATAACCACCTTGATTCACTTCAATGTTCCCTTTCTGGCTTCAATGATATGCTAAAAAATGTCTTCTGTTTTATTTCATTTTCATATCAAATTATGATTTGACATTTCAGTAGTAAATAGCTTTAGATAATATCTAGAATAAACAAAAAATACACATGTAACATCTTTTGTTTTTTCTATATATTTGGAAAAAATTATTCCTCCATTCACTTCTCTATATTATTTTTGTTTCATAGTTTATTCTCTTACTAAATATGATTGTCATAAAAAAATATGTTAATTTTTTTCGGCGTTCCCTTTCCTCTGCTTCGGGGGTATGCTAGTTATTTCATTATGTCCTTTTCTTTCTTCCCCTCAAAGCTCACTGCCTTATCTATTTCCGCCCATGACATTCCATGTAGGTAGTTAGTTTGAGGTAACTTCTCTTTAGTGAAATATTGATTCAGATATTGACTGGAAAAGAGAGAGGAGAATAGCTCGAAGGAATAGTAATTACGATGGGATAGTAACTAAGTGAAATCGTTGGTTTCCCTTCCTTTCCATCTCGGGTTTAGTCAGACCAAGTGCGGAGGGCGTTTTTCTTTCCTCACCTCTGGATCAAAGAGAAAGAGACTTGGCTCTTACTTGGCTCATAAATATAACATAACATTTTAAAAATAACTAAAAAAAAAACAACATTACAGATGAATGCATTTTAATATAAATCCTGAAGTTGAAATGTTCCACCTTATTTATACTTACAAGAACTTGATGTATTGAGTATATCACCAATAAGGCAAATGTTGTGGAGGACCAATGCTGCATCCATAGGAGATTCATCGTTTGAACGGAAAGGGTTGAGCTAAGACTGTTTAAATAGAAGGTTACATATTTGATCTATGCTTTTGTGAATAGATTACTAAAGATCTATATCTCAAAGTTGGGCTAAGTAATTATGAAAACCCAATTCATCTACTATCAATAGTGTTTCAAACCTGCCAGAAACAAAGGACCAAAGAATGAGTGAGTTCCTACAGGCCATGGCTATCTAAAGCTCACCTTCTTTTCCAATAACTATATTAAAACAATAATACATTAAAGATATCAATTGCATTTATGCATTAAGTCCCTAAACATTATGATAACGATAACACTGTAATATATATCTAGGTTTCTACGTTAAGGGTTGAATCTTCGGCTTCCAAATTTGTGAAACATATATCGTCTGATATGCATTAAAAAGTTATCGTGATCAGGAGGTTACCATGCACCTATCAAGCGATCCTATAGAAAGAACTGATACAATGGTCCAATGTTATATAACATTGATGCAGTGGATTTGATATGCACCAATTTAGGGATACAACGATCTAAGGGTTTAACAATAGAGTGGTAGAAGAACAATCTAGGGTTTTTATTGGGTAGAAACAGAATTAGGATAGATCTTTACTGGTTTATACAAAAGGATCTATATGCATGGGGTTCAATAGGTTCTATATAAATCAACAATACACAAAAATATAATAGATTGGATTCTGGATATCGAGTGAATTTGAAATATCTTTTCTCACAAATACTCACCATATAAATATGGAAACTAGGGCGCATATATAAAGATGAGATTTAAGGGTAACCACATCGAGCGAACTTGCCCAATTAACATATATTAGATGATTTTAACCACATGAATCTATATATAAATTCTAACTAAATTGCAACTACAAATTTAAAGGTGTACCTAAACCATAGGAGAAGGATCTGAAGGAGTTGTCCCGCGCTCGCGCTCTGTCCATCTCTCGCTTGCTAACCACTGATACCTCACCGGTACCTCCCAGCCAATGCTAGGGGTACTCTTCTTCCCCCTGAGCCCCTCGAGACGCAAAAGGTCTACATACACAAACCAGAGAAGACTAGCTCCCAGCTCGCCTCGCAAGGTCGAGATACCACTCTCTAATCAAGCTGGGCATCCCAACTCCCACAAGGTAAAATCAGTTGAGAAAATATCAGTAGTGTAACCTTACGCCTACCAGATATGATCCATACTCCTCCTCCTCCATCCTTTTTATATAATTTTATTAATGATTTCTTTCCCAAACCCTCATTATATTATTTTTATTAAATTTCATTAGGAAAAACCTCCCCCGTACACATGTCATCCGATCCCTTAGTTGCACTGGAAAATCCATTTATTAATTAATTAAATTTGCCTATTTCCCTCACCCACCTAAAAGCATTCCTAAAAACGCTCCTTGATGTCCCTTTATTCCCTTACATTTCTTAAATGATTGATTCCTTTCTTAAAACCTAGTTGAGTTCATAATTAGAAAGTTCCAAAGGTTAGATTCCCTACTATGTTAGACATTCCCCTTTTATTCTAAGTTCAGATTTAGCAAGTTTATATATAAACAACAATTTACCCTTTTAGAAAAATTAATCCTCCATTAAAATTTTACTTTAATTATTAATGTTTGAATTTTATTTACCCCCTTCTTGTTACATGTCTATTTAGTTTTTTTTGTTCACAGGTTCTACTTAGACCTAGGTTTTAAATTCACTAGGCTTGGCAACAATTCTCAAGGGACAAATTTGTTATTAAAATTTACTCATAAAATAATTCATTTTAAGGCCGACCAGATCCTGAGGCATATTTTTATAGTTACTATATTTATTAACTTGCCACAGTTAAAATCGCGACGTGCCCTTCAGGACACACTATGTGTTCCAAGGGTTCCACTCGCCTCCATTCTGGTTTTATTTACGCGACGTGCCCTTCAAGCCGCACTATGTTCTCCAAGGGTGCCACTCGCCTCTTGACTGATTTTGGTAGACGTCAAACCCTTGGAGTCAATACTCCATCAAGTGACCTTGTGGGAGACTAAGGGCCTCTAAGGAATAAGGACCCTACCTTATTGCGCACCCCTTAGAATCATTGTGAGCAACTGTCACAGTTTGCCCTCCCATTGTGGATATCTCGAAATAAGTAATCGTTAACCTACAGTTCAAGCCACGACGAGAGTGCTAGTAGTATGTAGCAAGGCTGCTGCCACACCTCTCCCTCAATATCTCTAGTTTTCATGCGTAGCCCTTTTACTCCTAATCTGAGTTTGGTTAGCAAGCTATCGTCATCCTGCATCCATCAACAAAACATGTCAGCGATAACAATCTACATCATAATATATAGTCATATGCCACATATGTAATATCAAAACATTCAAACCATAACCATTTTCTCCCTGACTCGATCCGGAGTCCAAGGAGACCCTTCGATACCATCAGCATCCTCAAACATCTAGATTCCTGCACACTCAAGAAAGCCAGTCAATAGCACCTGCCGATATAAATATCATAAAATAACATATCATCAAATCCACAAACATCCTCATGCTCCATAATTGAACCAGTCAATCATATCATGAACCAAATCACTTGCACACAAGTTTCCACAAAAATAATTCACATCGGGTGTGCTCAAGAGTGGGTTTATACATACACCCCCTCTTGTTTTAAATTTCATCCCGAAGTTTCACAGTATAAAAGTGTCGAAATAAAGTGTTTAACAATATCAATATGTCTAGCTATCAAACAAAAATGGAAGTTGTTGACATATCATATGCGCCCTCCCAGGTCGCTGAGTATGGAATTTAGTTGTCCCACTAGACCTGGACCTAATCGACTATTCGACACCGTAGTTGTCAAATGTGATGATACAGAATGTGGATTAGCTTTGTCGTGAGCGCACCCTCATCCAACATTCGCAAAGAACTCAAGTCAATCACACGCGTAGAATTATTGACCTAAATTTGCACACAGATATAAGATAACCATCGCGCAATGCCTCGGGAATGAGGCACGACTAGTCATTAGGCCCTACACAATTATGGTCGACACGATGCACATCGACAAACCCTTCTATCGATCCTGTGCTTCTTCCATCCCCTTTTGTATCGTTTGTATTTGTTCTTTCAATTCTTGGATCACTTATGCTCCTACCAGGACCCCATCCTTGAGTTGATCCCAACTCAAAGGCATCTGACACGGTCGCCCATAAAGAAACTCAAATGGTGCCATATCAATGGTGCTTTGATAGATATTGTTGTACGCAAACTTGGCCAGCGGCCAGAACTAATACCAATGTTTCTGTTGGTCCAACACACACATACACAACACAACCTTCCCAAATTGGTTCATTCCTTCGGTCAGCCTGTCTATCTCAAGGACATGATGTACTAAGGTTCAGTGGTGTTCCCAAGGCCTCTTGGGAAACTCGTCCAGAATCATATTGTAAACATTGAATCCCTTATCAGATACGATTCCTTTGAAACATCTGCCAGTCTCAAATATTGCTAACATAAATTCTAGCTATACCTGGAACCTGATGCGTCGTATGCACAGGGACAAAATGTGAACACTTCGTCAGAGCGTCAACTATCACAAAAATTGATTCGTACCTCCTTGTCATTAACAACAATCCCAACAATAAAGTAACTCGAAATGGCTTCCCATTTCAATTCCATAAAATTATGTGGTTGTAGTAATCTTGTCGGATGTCTACATTCAACCTTCACCTGTCATCCTTCTAGACATCTCGCCACACAGTTGACGATGTCTGCCTTTATCCCTTCCAGAAGAATAAGGGCTTAAGTTTTGTCCTCATCTTCATGACTCCTGGATGAGCCATGTACACTACTCTATGAGCTTCGCATAAGATCAAAACTTCTCAATTCATCGTTGGGATGTAAGTAAATTTAGTTATTATCTCAATTATTCATCATTTTCCACAGTATATCCCTCAATTTTGGTACCAACATGGTGTCTTTCCCGAAAAAAATTCCTTACCCTCTTTATACTAGCTAGAGTCCTGTTGTAGTTAGAATCCTTTCATGTAGATTTGTTGAAGAGGTATCACTGAAATATGTGTGGTCTTTGACTCAACGCATCTGCCACTCTATTCACTATTTATTTTAATTAGGAAATCTCAAAATTGAAATTCATAATCAATTTTGACCAACGCCTTTACCGCGTGTTCAAGTCATTTTGCGTAAAAATGTGATGTAATCCACAATGGTCCATTTTTAGTTTGAATTTTCATTCAATCAGGTAATGTCTCCACCTTTTCAGGGCATACACTATCGCTAACAACTCCAAATTGTGCATCTTGTAGTTCTCCTCATGCTTCCTTGACTTCCTCGAGATGTAAGGGTTCACTAGATCGCCTTGCCTCAGACTCTGTCTACGCCTTCCTTGGATGCATCAGTGCATACCAAGAAGCCCTCATCCATGCCAGGAACTTTTAGTATTGGCGTTGTCTGCAACAACTTCTTGATCCTTCGAAATGCTCCTGCACATTTCTCAGTCCACAAAAACTTCTTGTTCTTCTTCTGCAATTCTATAATTGGATTTACTATATTTGAAGAACCCTCGAGGAACTGTCAATAATATCCTGCTAAACCCATGAAGCTATGCACTTCTGGGATATTCATCAGTGCAGGCTACTCCAAAATAGCCTCTACCTTCACTGGATCCAAAGCGATACCTTCATAGAAGATAACAAGCCCTAAGCAATGAATCCTCGACAATATTATGACTGCTTCTCATAATTTGTTCTCTTGCAACACTGTAGTACCAAGCATAAAATCTCATCCTAATCTTTCATCATTCAAGGAAATATCAAATTTCGTTAGGGAATACTCAACGGTAGTCAAGAAGAGTCTTCATGACCCATCCTTCTTCCGTATGAAATTAACGGGAGCACTCCAAGGCAATATGCTTGAACGTATAATTCCTAGGTCCAACAACTCCTTCAGTTGCACTTTTAACTCTTGTAACTCAGGGGTAGACATACGATAAGGCCTTCTTGCCATCGGTTCAGTTCCATGTTTTTGGTCAATGGTAAATTCCATCTTGGCTTCGGGCAACACACCTAGTAATTATTTTGGGAACATGCCCGCAAACTCTCGTAGTATCGGAAGGTCTTCTAATCCTTCCTCCATGCCCTTGACATTCACGCTAAGTATGAATATAAATTGCATCCTTGCACGTGCTCCTTGTAGCTGTAGGGAAGAAGAGAACCTCGGGCATAATCCCCATTTTCTTCCTACAATCACACTTATTTTTCCTTCATCGTTGGTCCAACTCAACCACCTCATCTTACCATTGAATATTGCATCATGCAATTCTCACCAGTCTGTACTGATCATGTCATTATATGATCTTAATATCGTGACGTAGGTTAGACTTTATTACACTATCCCCAGTTTAAAGCGACAGTTCATAACCCTTCCTCCATCTATCCGGTTGGTACTTGAAGCCATATCGACGAATCTAAACACGTCATGTCGAAGGCCTTTACCTAACTCCATTTAGTGCGGCACTAGAATTAGAGCTCTCCATAGCACAGGGGTCTAACAAATACTAAAATTTCGTTAGCGATGGCACCTGACGCCTCAAGCATAGTGGACTGGTGCTCGGCCTGGAGGTTATTTACCGTGGCCATGAATCCTATTAGCCTTTCCCATCTCCACCATGGTAGTGTGTCCCGTTGATTCAGTCACTCTGGCCCCTTTCAACTGGACAGTCACACTGGTAATGTGGTTATCCACATGTCCAGCATCCAGTCTTCGGTCTAGTACTCCAGGTCCCTGAAGTAGTAGTTGTTGGCCCTCCATCCAATAACCCTATTATGTTCCACTAAACAGGCCCAACCGCTGCTTCTGTTGAAGTGGTGGTCCCCTGTAGGGAGGTTCTCTACTAAGGAACTTTTCGTCGTGGTGTCGTGAACAAGGGTTCCATAGATGTATCTTGATACCAAGATGTCTTGTCTGGCCGACGTCTGATGTTGCTGCAAACTAGATGTTGTCAGCCCAGATGATCTTGTAGGAGTCCTACCCAGACTTCTGCGATCAAATATTCCTTATCTAATAGGCCTACTGGACTGCATCATGCAACATCCGAGGCATTTAAATCCTCACCTTCATATGAATGTTGGAGATAAGGCTGCACACGAACTTGTTGACCTCTAGCTTCTCCAGTTTGAGATGTGGGGCATACCAAAGTATCTTCATAAATCTAATCTCATAATCTGGCACCGTACAACCACCTTGTCGTAAGGCGCGGAACTCATTGAGCTGACACTCAATGAATTCCTATGAAAACTACCTATTCTGAAACCATTCATCGAACCGTTCCCATAACACGGCTCTAATGGCCATGTTTAGTGGAGGTAGGAGCATCTTCCACCATAGATGAGTGATCCCCTTTAGCTGAAGACAACCATGCAGACCTTCGTGTTGGAGGTTGTAACCGCGAAGTGCAAAGCACATCACCTTGTTCTCCTACCATGCCTTGGTGGTAGGGTCATCTATGGCACTTGTGAACGCAGAAAATTAGTCTTCCAAAGTTCTTTGTGAATTCTACAGCAGTGGTTGGGACACGTTGTGGACCCTCAGGGGTTCAGAAGCCCTTGCCTTAACTTAGTACAGACAGTTCGTTAAGGCCTCTGACAAATCCCTGGAAGCACCTTATCAGACCCAACACATCTCGCACAAAAATATACTCATGCTCAAGACTTGTTCTTCTCCTTGGGGATTGGACCCCTGTGGTGTGGGTGCTACTGGAGGCGTCACGCCTCCTCCCCTGGCACCACGTCACGAACCTTCATAGTATCCTCTAACCCTGACTAACTCATGGATAGGTTAAAGTCTTAATTAGTGCTAAGTTATTATTTCAAGTGTATAATTCAGTGGAATGTGTGGCTATCACAATCGTAGGGTTGAACCAACTCTGATACCATATGTAACGACCCATCCATTATGACAACATAAGTGTCAATACAATAGGTAAAACTTTTTGATCGCTACATTAGGAAGTTGAACAACATACTAGAAGGCGATATCATTGGCACATCATTCGCATAAACTAACGTAACAATAGAATGCATTAACAATAATTTATGACACAATACCGTCACATCAACATCGATCGTCAAGGCATTTACGCGTTCCAATAAACTAGCACAAGTAATATGAAATCTCAGGCGCAAGATAACATAAGTACTAAATCCTTCTAGCAATGACACAAAATAGGCGCAATGAATTTCTTTGTTATTTTTGGGTGCAACGATTATCCACTTAATTTTGAGGCGTGAAAATTTAATTATTTAACAATTACATGCATCAACATCCATATCAAGGTAAGCACATGACCCAATGCCCAGTTAACATAAAAAATTATCGATCAATGCACACAATGATCCAGTCATAAGGAATCATACCACCACAATGCAACAAGCGCATTACTAAACTGGGGCGTAAACATAACCATTTTAAACCATCTTACATGCATAAAATCCATTGTGCAAAAAGTACAATTCCTTAACTATCATTGATATACAAAATCCATAGATGACAACACTCTAACATCAATCAAATGAATTATCAAGGCCGAGTATCCACATGCATTACCTATTAAATTCACAAACTCTAGTATCCAACCAACATAAAATTTATAAGAGTAAGAAGCCAACTCCAATCGACATGTGATACATAAAATGGGTGTGCACAAAGTCTACACTCAACATAGATTAGTGGCGAACAACATCCAAGTAAGAAAAATGATCACATATCGTCATATATAAGTGGCAAATTAGTATCTAAGTAAAATCACGATCATATAACAACACACATAAGCGGAGAATTAGATGTAACTATTACGATGGCCTCGCAGCCACATATCTAAGAGGCGAAATAAAGATATTATAAAGATATGCATCAATGTCTAAGTGTGATCTAAAATAGATTTTTAAAAGGGAATTAAGTAGAATTATCATTGAACTCTATTCTAATTTAATTGGACTGTAATCGATTAAGATTGCCACCGAAATTAAATTTCTAAAGTATTAATGAATTCATAATTAAGTCTAAACTGGAGTACATTCAACTAAATTATAAATTAAGCTATAAATTTCGATTTACATCATAATTCTAAGTTTATAATCCCAATGAAATTAGAAAGATGGAATATCGTTCGGCTGATTTATCAACTGAGTTAAAAATTGCGACCGTCATATAATTCAATTAATAAACACAAACAAATTTAGCTATATGGAATAACATTTGGATAAATATAATCTGAGTTATAAATTGCATTCACATCAATTTTTTTTTTTTTTTAATGTAAGGGAGTTAAATTAAACTGGAAAAATTCAACGGGGTTAGAAATCGAAGCAACACTTCACCGAATCCAATGTGGGCTACGCGCAATACATCATGTTTATACTTACACATCCACATCTGCCATTTATACTTTCTGATTCAGGCTACTAGTTATCATTTACCTCAGAGAACAGGTTGGGGCGAGACATGCGCAAGAGCAGGATCGAATCTCCTTCCTTCGTGCCTGACATACATTCAATGGTTGTCATTAATGGTTAAATTTGTACTAGAATATGATTGTTTTCTTGACAAGAAGTGATTTCTATCAATAAGGATTTTAAAATAAAATCGAAACTACCTCTTAGTCAATGCTAGGGGTACTCTTCTTCGCCTCGAGCCCCCCGAGCCATAAAATGGTCACACACACAAACCAGAGAAGGCTAGCTCCCAGCTCGCCTTGCAAGGTTGAGATACCACTCTCTAATCGATTTGGGCATCACAACTCCCACAATTTAAAATCAATCGAGAAAATATCGACAGCGTAACCTTATGCCTACCAGACATGATCCATACTCCTCCTCCGCCATCATTTTTATAGAATTTTCTTAGTGATTCCTTTCCCAAACCCTCATTAGATTATTTTTATTAAATTTAGTTATGAAAAACCTCCCCCGTACACATGTCACCCGATCCCTTAGTTTCACCAGAAAATCCATTTATTAATTAATTAAATTTGCCTATTTTCCTCACCCACCTAAAAGCGTTCCTAAAAACATTCCTCGGTGTCCCTTTATTCCCTTACATTTCTTAAATGACTGATTCCTTTCTTAAAACCTAGTTGAGTTCATAATTAGAAGGTTCCAAAGGCTAGATTCCCTACTATGTTAGACATTCCCCTTTTCTTCTAAGTTCAGATTTAGAAAGTTTAGATATAAACAACAATTTACCCTTTTAGAAAAATTAATCCTCCATTAAAATTTTACTTTAATTATTAATGTTTGAATTTTCTTTACCCCCTTCTTGTTACATTTCTATTTAGTTTTTTTTGTTCACAAGTTCTACTTAGACCAAGGTTTTAAATTCACTAGGATTGGTGACAATTATTAAGGGACAAATTTGTTATTAAAATTTACTCATAACATAATTCATTTTAAGGCCGACCAAGTCCTAAGGAGGCATAGTTTTCTAGTTAATAGGTTTATTAACTTGCTACATTTAAAATAATGACGTGCCCTTAAGGAAACACTATGTTCTCCAAGGGTGCCACTCGCTTGCATTCCAGTTTTATTTACACGACGTTGCCTTCAAGACACACTACGTGCTCCAAGGGTGCCACTCTCCTCTTGACTGATTTTGGTAGATGTCAAATCCCTGGAGTCAATACTCCATCAGGTGACCTTGTGGGAGACTAAGGGCCTCTAAGGAAGAAGGACCAAGCCTTATTGTGTGCCCCTTAGAATCATCGTGAGATACTGTCACATTCTACCCTCACAACATCATGGATATCTCGAACTATGTAATCGTTAAACTACAGTTCGAGCCATGATGAGAGTGCTAGTAGGATGTGGCAAAGTTGTTGCCACACCTCTCCTTCAATATCTTTGATTTTCATGCATGGCCCTTTTACTCCTAATCTGAGTCTGGTTAGCAAGCTATCATCATCATGCATCCATCAACGAAACGTGTTAGCGATAACAATCTACATCATAATAGATAGCCATATGCCACATATGTAATATCAAAACATTCAAACCATAACCATCATCTCATTGACTCAATCCAGATTCCAAGGCGATCCTTCGATGCCATCAGCATCCTCAAACATCTAGAGTCCTGCACACTCAGGAAAACCAGTCAATAGCACCTGTCGATATAAATATCATAAAATAACATATCATCAAATCCACAAACATCCTCATGCTCCATAATCAAATTAGTCAATCATATCGTGAACCAAATCACTTGCACACAAGTGTCCACAAGAATAAGTCACATCGGGTGTGCTCAAGAGCGAGTTTATACATACACCCCCTTTTGTTTTAAACTTCGTCCCGAAGTTTCACAGTATAAAAGTGTCGAAATAAAGTGTCTAACAATATCAATATGTCTAGCTATCAAACAAAGATGGAAGTTGCTGACGCATATCATATGCATCCTCCCAGGTCGTTGATTACAGAATTTAGTTGTCCCACTGGACCTGGACCTGATCGGTTGTTCGACGTCATAGTTGTTGAATGCAATGGTAAAAAATGTGGATTGGCTCTGCCGTGAGCGCACCCTCGTCCAACATTCGCCAAGAACTCAAGTCAATCACATGTGCATGATTAATGACCTAAATTCGGACATAGATACAAGATAAGCATCTCGTAATTCCTCATGAACGAGGCACGACTAGCCGTTAGCCCCTTCACAATTATGGTCGATGCGATGCACATCGACAAACCCTTATGCCGATCATGCACTTCGTTCGTCCCCTTTCGTATAATTTGTATTTGTTATTTCAATTCTTGGATCTCTTATGGTCCTACCAGGACCCCATCCTCGAGTTGATCCCAACTCAAATGCATCTGAAACGGTCACCCATAAAGAAACTCAAATGGCGACATCTCAATGGTGCTTTCATAGTTTTTGTCGTAGGCAAACTTGGCCAACAGCTAGAAATAATCCCAACATTTCTGTTGGTCCAACACACACATACGCAACACAACCTTCCCAAATTGGTTTGTTCCTTCGGTTATCCTGTCTATCTCAAGGACATGTTGCACTAAGGTTCAGTGGTGTTCCCAAGGCCTCTTGGGAAACTCATCCAGAATCATATTGCAAACATTGAATCCCTTATCAGATACGATTCCTTTGAAATGTCTAACAGTCTAAAATCTTGCTAACATAAACTCTAGCTATACTTGGTGCCTGATGCATTGTACGCATAGGGACGAAATGTGAACTCTTTCTCAGAGTGTCAAATGTCACAAAAATCGAGTCATGCCTCCTTGTCATTAACAAAAATCCCAACAATAAAGTACCTCGGAATGACTTCCCATTTTGATTCCATAAAGCGTGTGGTTGTAGTAATCATGTCGGATGTCTATGTTCAACCTTCACCTTCCAACCTTCTATACATCTTGCCACAAAGTTGACAATGTCTTCCTTTATCCCTTCTAGAAGAATAAGGACTTAAGGTCTATCCTCATCTTCATGACTTTTGGATGAGCCATGTACACTGCTCTATGAGCTTCGCATAAGATCAAAACTTCTCAATTCATCATTGGGATGTAAGTAAATTCAGTTATTATCTCAATTCTTTGTCATTTTCAAAAGTATATCCCTCAATTTCGGTACCAACATGGTGTCTTTCCCAAAAACATTTCCTTACCCTATTTATACTAGTCAACGTCGTGTTGTAGTTAGAATCCTTTCATGTAGATTTGTTGAAGAGGTATCACTGAAAATATGTGTGGTCTCCGACTCAACGTGTCTTCCACTCTATTCACTATTCCTTTTAATTAGGAAATCTAAAAATCGAAATTCATAAGCAGTTCTAACCAACGCCTTTACCGCACGTTCAAGTCATTTTGTGTAAAAAGGTGATGTAAACCATAATGGTCCATTTTTAGTTCGAATTTCCATCCAATCAAGTAGTGTCTCCACCTTCTTAGGGAATACACTATCGCTAACAACTCCAAATCATGTGTCTCGTAGTTCTCCTCATGCTTCCTTGACTTCCTCGAGATGTAAGCGTTCACTAGACCACCTTGCCTCAGACTCTGTCTACGCCTTCCTTAGATGCATTAGTGCATACCAAGAAGCCCTCATCCATGCCAAAGACTTTTAGTATTGGCATTGTCGTCAACAACTGCTTGATCCTTTGAAATGCTCCTGCGCATTTCTTGGTCCACACAAATGTCTTGTTCTTCTTCTGCAATTCTGTAATTGGATTTACTATCTTCGAAGAACCCTCGCAGAACCGTCAATAATACCTGCTAAACCCATGAAGCTATGCACTTCTGGGATATTTGTCGGTGCAGGCTACTCCAAAATAGCCTCTACCTTCGATGAATCCAAAGCGATACCTTCACCGAAGATAACAAGCCCTAAGAAATGAATCCTTGGCATCATTGTGGTTGCTTCTCGTAATTTGTTCTCTCGCAACATTGTAGTACCAAGCGTAAAAACTCGTCCTAATCTTCTGTTATTCGAGGAAATATGAAATGTTGTCAGAGAATACTCGACGGTAGTCAAGCAGAGTCTTCATGACCCATCCTTCTTTCGTATGAAATTAACGGGAGCACTCCAAGGCGATACGCTTGAACGTATAAGTCCTAGGTCCAACAACTCCTTCAGTTTCACTTTCATTCCTATAACTCAAAGGTAGACATACGATAAGGCCTTCTTGCCATCATTTTAGTTCCATATTTTTGGTCAATGGTAAATTCCATCTTGGCTTCAGGTAGCACTCCTGGTAATTCTTTTGGGAACACGTCCGCAAACTCTCGTACTACCGGAAGGTCTTCTAATCCTTCTTCCATGCCCTTGACATTCGCACTAAGTATGCATATAACTTGCATCCTTGCGCATGCTCCTTGTAGCTATAGGGAAGAAGAGAACCTCAGGGATACTCCTCGTTTTCTTTCTACAATCACACTTATTTGTCCTTCATCATTGGTCCAAATTAACCGCTTCATATTACCATTGAGTATCGGATCATGCAATTCCACGAGTCCGTACTAATCATGTCATCGTAAGATCTTAAGATCGTGACGTAGGTCAGACTTTATTACACTACCCCCAGGTTAAAATGATAGTTCATACCCCTTCCTCCAACCATCTAGTTGGTACTCGAAGCCATATCGACGAATCTAAATTCATCTTGTCAAAGGCCTTTACCTAAATCCCTTCAGTGCGACACTAGAATTAGATCTCTTCGTAGCAGCGGGGTCTGACAAATACTAAAATTTTGTTGGCGATGGCACCTGATGCCTCAAGCATAGCTGACTGGTGCTCGGCCTGGAGATTATTTACCATGGTCATGAATCCTATGGTCCTTGCCCATCTCCGCCATGGTAGTGTGTCCTGTTGACTTGGCCGCTCTAGCCCCTTTCAACTGGACAGTCGTGCTGGTAATGTGGCTATCCACATGTCCAACATCCGGTATTTGGTCTAGTATTATGGGTCCCTGAAGTAGCAGTTGTTGGCCCTTCAGCCAATAACTCTATTATGTTCTGCTAAACAGGCCCAAACGTTGCTACTGATGAAGCAGTGGTCCCCTGCAGGGGGGTTCTCTACTAAGGAACTTGTTGTCATGGTGTCATGAACAAGGGTTCCATAGACTTATCTTGATACCAAGATGTCTTGTCTGGCCAATGTCCAATTTTGCTGCACACCAGATGTTATCAGTCCAGATGGTCTTGTAGGAGTCCTGCCCGGACTCCTGCAGTCAAATCTTCCTTATCTAAGAGGCCTACTGGACTGCATTGTGCAACGTCTGAGGCATTTAAATCCTCACCTTCACACGAATGTTGGAGTTAAGGCCGCACAAGAACTTGCTGACCTCTAGCTTCTTCGAGTTGAGATGCGGGGCATACCAGAGTATCTTCATAAATCTAATCTAATAATCTGGCACCATACGTCCACCTTGTCGTAAGGCGTGGAAATCATCGAGCTGACACTCAAGGAATTCGTCTTAAAACTACTTATTTCGGAACTGTTCATCGAACTGTTCCCATAACATGGCTCTGACGACCATGTTTAACTGAGGTAGAATTATCTTCCACCATAGAAGAGTGCTCCCCTTTAGTTGAAGACCGCCATGCAGACCTTCGTGTTGTAGGTCGTAATCGTGAAGTGCGAAGCACATCGCCTTGTTCTCCTGCCATGCCTCTGCGGCAGGGCCATCTGTGGCACCTGTGAACGTGGGAACTTAGTCTTCCGAAATTTGCACCTTGTCAGACCCAACGCATCTCGCGCAAAAATCCCTGGAAGCACCTTGTCAGACCCAACGCATCTCGCGCAAAAATTTGCTCATGCTCAAGACTTGTTCTTCTCCTTGGGGGTTGGACCACTATGGCACAGTTGCTACTGGAGGCGTCGTGCCTCCTCCCCTGGCACCACGTCATGAACCTTCGCAACGTCCTCTAACCCTGAGTAACTCATGGATAGGTTAAAATCTTAAATAGTGCCAAGTTATTAATTCAGGTGTATAATTCAGTGGAAGGTGTGGCTATTACAGTCGTAGGTTTGAACCAGCTCTGATACAATATGTAATGGCCCATTTGTTAGGACAACAAAAGTGTCAATACAATAGGTAAAATATTTTGATAGCTACGCTAGGAATTTGAACAACATATTGTAAGGTGATATGATTGACACATCATTCACATAAACTAACGTAACAATAGAATGCATTAACAATAATTTATGACATAGTACCATCGCATCAACACCGATCGTCAAGGAATTTAAGCATTCCAATAAACCAACACAAGTAATATGAATCTCAGGCGCAAGATAATGTAAGTACTAAATCCTTCTAGAAACGACATGAAACAGGCGCAATGAATTTCTTAGTTATTTTTGGGCGCAACAATTATCCACTTAATTTTCAAGCGCACAAATTTAATTATTTAACAATTACACACATCAACATCCATATCAAGGTAAGCACATGACCCAATGCCCGGTTAACATAAAAAATTATTGATCAATGCGCAAAGTGATTCAATCATAAGGAATCACACCACCACAATGCGACAAGCACAATAGTAAAATGGGGCGTAAACATAACCATTTTAAACCATCTTACATGCGTAAAATCCATTGCGCAAGAAGTACAATTCCTTAACTATCACTAATATACAAAATCCATAGATGAAAACACTCTAACATTAATCAAATGAATCATCAAGGTCGAGTATCCACATGCATTACCTATTAAATTCACAAATTCACAAAGTCTAGTATCCAACTAGCATTAACTATCACTAATATACAAAATCCATAGATGAAAACACTCTAACATTAATCAAATGAATCATCAAGGTCGAGTATCCACATGCATTACCTATTAAATTCACAAATTCACAAAGTCTAGTATCCAACTAGCATAAAATTTATAAGAGTAAGAAGCCAACTCCAATTGACATGTGATACATAAAATGGGTGCACGCAAAGTCTACACTCAACATAGATTAGTGGTGAATAACATCTAAGTAAGAAAAATGATCACATATCGTCATATATAAGTGGCGAGTTAGAATCTAAGTAAAATCACGATCATATAACAACACATAAGCGACGAATTAGATGTAACTATTATGATGATCTCGCAGCCACATATCTAAGAGGAAAAATAAAGATATTATAAATATCTGCATCAATGTCCAAGTGTGATCTAAAATAGATTTATAAAGTTGAATTATCATTTAACTCTATTCTAATTTAATTGGATAGTAATCGATTAAGATTTCCACCGAAATTAAATTTCTAAAGTATTAATGAATTCAGAATTAAGTCTAAACTAGAGTAGATTCAACTAAATTATAAATTAAGTTATAAATTGCAATTTACATCATAATTCTAAGTTTATAATCCCAACGAAATTAGAAAGCTGGAATATCATTCAGCTGATTTATCAACTGAGTTAAAAATTGCAACTGTCATATAATTCAATTAATAAACGCAAACGAATTTAGATATCTGGAATAACATTCCGATGAATATAATCTGTGTTATAAATTGCATTGACATCAGAATTAAAATTTCTTTTCTTTTTAATGCAAGGGAGTTAAATTCAACTGGAAAAATTCAATGGGGTTAGAAATCAAAGCAACACTTCAACGAATCCAATGTGGGCTACGCGCAATACATCACGTTTATACTTACACGTTCACACCTTCCATTTATACTTTCTCATTCACACTTCAACGAATCCAATGTGGGCTTCCAGTTATCATTTACCGCCCACCAGTTATCATTTACCTCGGAGAACGGGTTGGGGCGAGACACATGCAAGAGAAAGATCGAATCTCCTTACTTCGGGCCTGATAGACATTTAATGGTTGTCTTTAATGGTTAAATTTAAATTAGAATATGATTGGTCTGACAGGAAGTGGTTGCTATCAATAAGGATTTTAAAATTTAATTGAAACTATCTCAAAAGGCGGGCATGTAAGGTTATTGTCCTGGAGAAACAAATCGATTCTGGAACCGATGAGCTAAGGAGATGTGGGAGGGAGAAGAGGCACACACTCTGGGAAATTAATTACACGCAGATTGCACTCCCCATATGCAGGAAAAACGTAGAGCAGAGGCATGCGTTTTGGGCAATCATTGAATTTGTGGTAGCAAGGAACGGTCTCTGTAGTGAGATCACTGAGCCAGACTCCTGACTGTCCGAAAATTCATTTCCATAGACTGGGTGTAACATAACCAGCCACCCACATGCTAGGGTACGCTACCTGCAAGCCCTCCCTTGGACCTCTTTCTCTTTCTGATACCTTCTTTAGTTATTAAGGATGAATAAGAGAACAAATTTAATCACATGCAGTGCAATATCCAGCAAGAATGCATAATATAGAGATTATGTTAAACGATAATTAAATATACACATTGGAAATATATTCATACACATGTAGATGATAATTAAATTACACAACGAAAATACATTCATACACCGATAGTAATATCACGACAGAGAGCACTTATCTTTAAGAAAGGTGACACTGACTGGCTGCAGACCAAGGACATTCCGCCCAACCATAGACATCGCTGCTCCAAATCTCAATAGCAGTGTCACCCCTGAGCCAGGGCTATGAATCCACAAAAACTGTTCTAGATTGTAATTGGGTTCCCAAACCAGTCCGCTCTCAGGCTCTCATAGGTTTCCTGACACCCACAACAATCCAAGTACCCAGCTCTCTTCTACCCAGCATGTGACACTCGAGAGAATGGACCTCCACACTTCTCTGCCATACAGTCCCTCAGGTAGTCCTTCTCCTTCTTGCCAGGGCTTCCAGCACAGCTAGTCTAGAATATCAATGTTGGAACTCTCAGGACTCGCAGTTGTGAGAAAAATAGGGCACATTCCAATGCATTTCAGACATGCAGGCCCCAGGTCACGGCTGGATCACACTAGCGACAACTAAAACAAACTATTTCATGGCTAGTTCTTCAACAGCTCTATTTCCTTTCTCTTTGCCAACCAAGAAGAAGGTGAGGATGGGTCGATGAATGGGTGAGGGAGTGCATGGGAGTGTGTGAGGAAATAACAGGTGAGTGAACGGGAAAATAGTGCACAAGTCATCAATCGAACCCCCTCATCAGACCAGAGGTGGGTTTAAGTAACCTCGTGGGGAAAACAAGAACCTCTTGGACTTCCCGAAGAAGTTCATGTAACCGATCCCGTCCCTTATACAAAAACGGTAAAAAGAAAATAGGAATAACACTTATTCCCTCAAGCTCCCTCTCTTGTGGAATCATAGCCCCCTATAACTCTAGTCCTTGTCCATCTAGCAACCAACAATGTGTTTATTATTATTAATGATCAAAACATTACATTTATTGGGCATACTGGCCCTTTAATAATTGTTTGGGAACTCAGGCCTCTCAGCATTGTAACAATACATTTATTTAAAAATGGGGGTTCAAAACCTGGGGTGTTACATCCCCTCCCCCTTATTTTGGCACTGTCCTCAATGCATATACAAACAGAGATCAAAATCTCAAATTTATTCAAAAATATGTGGGTACTTTGCCCACATGGCATCTTCATGCTCCCATGTAGCATCTTTAGGGCAATAGAATCTCCACTGAACTTTTACCAGTTCTATAACTTGATTTTGGAGCATTTTGACTTTTCTGTCCAATACCCACACCAGCTGAACCCGAAAGTCCCCTTCTGTCTCTACCTGAATCAGATGCCAATCAATAACATGGTTAGTATCATGTACACATTTATTTAGTAAAGATACATGAAATACATTATGCACATTCATGGAAGAAGGCAATGCAAGCATGTATGCAACTGACCCTATTCTATCCAATATTTCAAATGGACCACAGAATCTGGCTTCCATCTTTGTACAACTACCCAATTTCAAGGATATTTTCTTGGGCTTCACTTTCAAAAGTACATGCTCCCCTACTTTAAATTCTCTAACTGGCATGTTCTTGTCTGCATAAAATTTTTGTCTATCCTGGGATGCCTTCAAATTCTGCTTAATCTTGACCACCTGGTCTTCCATGTCCTTGAGCAACTTTGGTCTAAGTACCACTCTATCTATTGGGTTGTCCCAGCTCACTAGAGTATTGCATTTCCTACAATACAAGGCTTCAAATGGGATCATTCTCAATGAATCTTGATACCCATTGTTATATGCAAACTTAACCAAGTGTAAGTAATCTTCCCACTTAGATGGCTTATCCATCACATACATTCTCAGCATTTCTTCAATTATTCGATTGACCCTCTATGTTTTCCCATTTGTCTGGGCATTATATGTTGTGCTAAAGTTTATATTTGTGCCAAATCCTTTAAACAATCCCCTCCAAAAATTGGAGCTAAAATTCGTATCTCTTTCTGAGACGATTGTCCTAGGTATCCCATGCAACCTAACAATTTCACTCATGAAAATCTCTACAATATTAGTTGTTGTATGTGTTGTCTTCACAGGCACAAAATGAGCATCCTTTGTTAGTTTGTCAACCACCACCATGATTGAATCATGCTTCTTATTCATTCTGGGTAATCCTGTGATGAAATACATGGTGAACACTTCCCATTTCTTCTCTGTAATTGGAAATGGCTGCAGAAAACCCATTGGGTGACTATGCTTAGCCTTCACCTTCTGACATTCCATACATTGAGCAATGTAATCAACAACATACTTCTTCATTCCTGGCCAAAAGAACTGACTTCTTACTGCTGTAATTGTTTTCTGGTAACTGAGATGTCCAACATAAGGAACATCATGCATTTCCTTCAATACCAAATTCCTTAGTTCTCCAGAACTAGGAACATAGATTCTATTTTTATGCATGTGTAATCCATATTCCTTTATCTTGTACTCCTTTTTTTGTACATTTTTTTGCTATAAGTTTTCCTTTACCTGTAGGTAATGTTGATCTATAACAAGACCATTTAAAATTCTACTCTTCAAGTCTGATTGAGGCATACTGATAGCAATATTATTTATGAGATGCACTCTTCTACTAAGTGCATCGACAACTTTATTCTCCTTTCCCTTGATATGCTTGATATCGAAGTCATATTCACTTAAAAATTCCATCCATCTTGTTTACTTGGCATTCAAGGTCATTTGTTCAAAAAGATACTTTAGACCAATGTGGTCTGTCCTTAATTTGAATTTCTTACCCATGAGATAATGCCTCCACATCCTCAAGGCATGAACAATGGCAGCAAGTTCCAAGTCATGCGTGGCATAGTTCCTCTCATGTTCCTTAAGATTTTTGGACTCATATCCAATCACATGTCCATTTTGCGTGAGGACTCCCCCAATTTCTTCCTTACAAGCATCTGTGCATTACACAAAACATTCATTTGGGTCATCAATCTTTAATACAGGTGCACTAGTAAGTAATTCCTTCAACAAATTAAAATTATTTTCACACTTGAGTGTCCATTCAAATTTACCCCCCTTCTTTTGCAAAGAAGTGATGGGATGAGAAATCTTAGAGAACTATACTATGAACCTTATGTAGTAGCCAACTAATCCCATAAAAGATATGACATCTGACACATTTATGGGTGTTGGCCATCCTCTAATGGCTTCAATCTTCTTTGGATCTACTGCTATGCCCCGCTCTGAAATAATGTGTTCCAAGTAATGGATCTTCTTTTGATAAAAAGAACACTTACTCAACTGGGCTTACAACTGATATTCTCTCAGTACCTGCAACACCATTCTCAAGTGATGTTCATGCTCCTCTTCATACTTAGAATAGATAAGTATGTCATCTAGGAATACTATGACAAACTTGTCCAAATAATTTTTTAATATGGCATTCAATAAGCACATGAATACAGTTGGTGCATTGGTCAGTGCAAAAGGAACCACTACAAATTCATAATGCCCATACCTGGTCCTAAAGGTTGTCTTATGAATGTCTTCTTCCTTGATTCTTACCTAATGGTATCCTTCCCTTAGGTCAATCTTTGAAAATATCTTTTCTCCTCTTAGCTGATCAAAGAGGTCATCAATTCGGGGTAAATGATACTTGTTCTTTATAGTGTACTTGTTCATCTATCGGAAGTCAATACACAACCTCAAGGTTCCATCCTTCTTTTTGACAAAAAGTATTGGTGCTCCCCAAGGTGAAACACTTGGACATATGTATCCTTTCTTCAACAATTCTTCCAACTGCATTTGTAATTATTTTAACTATGGTGTGCTCATTCTGTAAGATGTTTTCGACACCGGGGCAGCTCCTAACACTAAATGAATTGAGAAATCTATCTCCCTTCTTGGTGGAAATACGAGTATTTCTTGGAATACAACTTCAAATTCTTGTAGCACCGAGAAATCTTCAAGTCTTTGCCCATTTGTATCAACTGGCTCCTCCATATGGGCTGCATACAGTTGACATCCTTTTCTAAAACATCTTTTCAGCTGTAAGGACGAAATCTCCCTTATAGAGATGGCTCTTGGAACTCCTCTCATAGTGCCTTGTTTTCCATTTCCATCAAGAAATGTAAATGTCTTGTTATGACAATATAGGACAACATAATGCTTTTCCAACCAATCCATTCCAATCAGAATATCATAAGACCCCAATGGTATTATGTTTAGATCAATACTAGTATTCACGCCATTAAGACTTATGGAACAACCTCTGAACATATCATGGATTATTGTTTTGGTTCCAGTGGCTAACAAAACCAAACTATTTTTTCCAAGTTTACTTTTCTCCAAATGTAATCTATCCACTATCTTAGGATCAGTGTAACAATGGCTTTCTCCTGAATCAATCAAAATAGCAACAGGCTGATTTATGATCTTACCTTCCACCTCGATCATATTGGACTGGTACTCTACTTGTTGATCATTTAAAGTTGCATAGATTCTCCCCATATCTCTGACTGTTGTAGCCTCTTGGATGTTGTGCATAGTCTTCACTCTGTCCTTTCTGTGTGGGCAATCCTTGTACATGTGATCTTCCTTGCATCCCCAGCATTGGGTCGGTGGTCTTCCACTTTTTCCCAAGGAGTCTTCCTTCTTGAAATCCTCCTTAGCATATTGATCTTGATGATTTCTATTAGGCGCATTCCTATTGAAGGGAGTTTTGAATCCTTTCCTCCTCTAATCAGACATCGCGTCCTTCTCATCCTTCCAATATTTCTACAGGGATTCTCTTCTCTGGCCTTGCTCGTACAGGTATTTAGCCTTCTTAATGGCCTCAATCAAGGTCTTGGGTTCATCATACTTGATCTTTTCCTTATAGAATGTTGGAAATCCACTTATAAATCTCTGTATTTTCACTCTCTCATCACCAATGAACCTGACATACTTTAACAATCCCAAGAACTTCTTCTCATATTCTACCATAGTCATGCTTCCCAACCTGAGTTCAAAGAAATCCTGCATTTTATTGTCATAGAAATGATTTGAGAGGTACTCCTTCTGGAAGCACTTCTTGAATTGTTTCCAAGTGATCCTACTTTCATCAACATGTTCCACTTGCTTCAATTGGTCCCACCACACTGAAGCTTTTCTGTGTAAATGGTAGGTGGAAATCCTAGCTTCCAGGTTTGATGAATAGTTATTCAAATGAAAATATCTCCAGAGCCCAAGCAACCATGTTTTGACATCATCTTCAGAAGGAAGGTGGCTTGAGCTTCCTCAACTCCCCTTGCTAAAAATCTACCTCTTGTTTCCTTCTCTGGTGTCTGATAGGAGACACTTCTAGACTGCTTATGGGATCATTCGAGGCATAAAAATTTCTTCCTGAGTAAGGAGGTGAGTGGTGTCCATGAGCTCTACTGGCACTTCTAGAATAGCTAGCTCTCCCATGATCATATCTTCTTTCATGACACCTTCCTTCTTCCTCTTGTCTTGAGTTTGATCCCTTGTTCGTTTTCCTCTGCAACTAATTTTATCTCTACAACACTCAAGCATTTATTTGTCTTTTCTCTCTCATTAGTCTCTTGTTGTCTGCTTTGTAGCTCTGCACTTCCATCTTCAGGCTTCTTATTGTTTCTATTAATGTTTCCTACTCTTCTTTTCCCCTGCATCCATTGGACTCTCTTTCTGCATTATCGATCCTAGTATTCTATCCTTCAGCCTCCTTTTCATGACTAGAGGTTGCCTCACCTTCTTCCATTTCCTAAATATGCATCTTGAGTTGATGCGCTTAAGCCTCTTAATTCTGCAAAATGTGCAAGCAACCATTTTGTTAGAACTATGTGTATGATAGTACAAAAAAACTTGTCAAACCATGCTACAGGTCTCTTTCTTGTTTTTGTTCATGGAGATTATATCCCCATTCTCTGAGAATAACAGTGCCCTATTATCCTTGGTCGACACAGAGTTTCACCTTACGCAAGTGCTTCCTTCAAACCACCTCCCCAGGTGATCTCGATTAGAAACAGTGGCTAAATCCTCCCTTAGCACTTTTTTTTCTCGGAGACAACCAAATATTTCCTTAGGCCTCCTTTCCTCAACTCTCAATTCACATAGGACCATGGCCATGAAACTACGCTTATCTTAAAAACGCTTTTCCAAAGTTTCAGGACTTCGGGACTTTCAACCAGAATTAGATCAATGGCCTTCATCCTCTCTCGCAATCGACGATCGAGATCCACTTCGGGACTTCACGCTTCGGGGGTCTCAAATTTTCCCACTTGCCTCCTCTCGGAATGCCTTTACCCGAATTTCTTGATCTTCCGACAGGTGTCATCCCACATATCAATGGTTGTGAATCGTTTCGACGCTTTGGGCTTCAGAA
This sequence comes from Picea engelmannii, assembly GCA_009831015.1. Lineage (NCBI taxonomy): Eukaryota > Viridiplantae > Streptophyta > Pinopsida > Pinales > Pinaceae > Picea > Picea engelmannii. The sequence continues at coordinate 187 of ML778376.1, read as the reverse complement.
GTTTCAAACTCCCCTTGTGCACTTTCTCTCAGAGTGATTTTACCCACAGTCGACAATCCTTCGATGCGTGTCCTCTGGAATCAACGGTCGATATATACTCCGGCCTTCAGGAATTTTCGACCCAATGTAACCTGTCACATTCTTCCCTTCTAGATTTCCTGGTGTTTTGGACTGCATGATCTATCGC
>ML778375.1:893810-907041 GCA_009831015.1 Picea engelmannii | reverse complement strand
CAAAACCCTAACCCAATGACTTGGATTAGTCCAAAACCCTAATTCCTTAACCGGAAATAGAAAACCATCAGCAAAAAACCATGTGCCGAAAAACCACCTAATATCATGTGGTCCCGAAAATATGTCATCCTGGAAATATGTCGTCTCGGAAATATGTCATCCCAAAAAAAAAAATTAGGGGGTGATACCCCTGAACCCCCGCGTGGGGGGCTCTGCCCCCTTGCACCCCCTTCTAACCCCCCTACGCGCCAGACACAGGCGCTCAAACACTACTACTCGTGCAAAGAATATAACACATACCCAACATTTACAACCCCAACACTGAATGGGCGTCTGTCTCTTCCTTTGTTCCCCCACTTCAGCCATTCTCGGCTCTCTAAACGATGGATGTCCTTGAGAATTATTTCTGAAAAAGGGAGGTTTGTTTCCCTTCTGCCTCTATTCCTTCTTAAACTTCCTCTAGTCATCCAAAGCTTTCCGAAAGATAGGCTTTTCTCTCTACTATTCATATAAGAATTTATCCCTTCTTATTGTTTCTTCCATTGTCTTAGGATCAACATATTGAATCTTGTCACCAATGGCAGGTGGCAGTCCACTCAGATACCTCTGAATCTTGACAGCCTCAGCTTTGATGAATGGAACATACTTCAGTAGTTCCAAGAAACTTCGTTCATATTCATCAATGGTCATGCCACCTAGCTTGAGTTCGAAGAAATCCTTCATCTTTCTATCATATTATCTTTTAGTCAGCTATTTGTTCTCGAAATACCTTTTGAAATCCTTCCAAGTGATATATTTCTCTCTAATGTGTTGCACCTGCACAAACTGATCCCACCACATGGATGCTTTTCCTTTTAGTTGATACATCGCAATTCTTCCTTCTGCATGAGAGGAATAATTCTGCAGCTAGAAATATTTCCTCATGCCAAGCAACCATGTTTCGGCATCTTCCTCCTTCTTATGTTCTCCATCAAATGTAGGAGGCTTAATCTTATTCATCTCCCCTTTCAATTCATTCATCTCGGATCTGTTGTGATTTCTGGTAGGAGATGGGCTTGAACTACTGTGTGCTTCCTTACCAGAATTCTTTGGGGAGCGACGATGATGTCTACTACCACTCCTCGATCTTATTTTTCTCTAAGGGGTCTTGAAACTTATTGATCTTCTTTTCCTCTCAGGGGTCCTGCGACTCTCTATCTTGCTTGAGTCACTCCCCTTCTCCAATTTCCTTTCTATTCTTTCCAGACTCTTCAACATCTTTAAGTTGAATTCACCTTGTTGATACCTAACCCTCATGAGCTTTCGGCTATCAGCTCGGCGAGCCTGGGCATCCTTCTGCAATCCGTCAATGATTTTCATTATATGCCCTTCCTTATCCAATTCTCTTCCATGCCCATTGGAGTTAGATCCTTCGACTCCAAGGTTGACATTCCTTCCTACCCTTTCATCCTCTGTTTTAGAGGCAATCTGCACCTCTTCCAATTCCATACTCGGCATCGGCTTTCGGCTGTCCTGACACTCGTTGAACTCTGCACACACAACATGCAGTCAAACAAAGTTTGTTAGGCCTTAACCCCTTAACAAAATCACAATATTCATAAACCAACGTGAGTGAGAAAACGTTTTGACTTCACAAATTTTTCTGAGCTCTGACAGCTCTACAAATTTCGAGACTTCAGAACTTATGGCTTCGGGGTTTTGGTCCATGAGTCTCTCACACTCGCTTTTGGATTTTGGGTCTTAGATACTCGGGAGTTCATGATGCAGTGACTCCCAACCCCTTGTCACTCCAACTCCCGAATTCTGAAATTCCGATTTACTTTACTCTCCGGGCCCACAGTACGACTGTCACCCTTAACCACGGTTGCGCATGGCATATTCAGGAGGGTCCATGTCACCTTCAGTGATGTCATCGAGTCCCACCATTCTTGCCTGTATTCTCGACTCGCTGGCACGTGGTGCACATCCATGTGTCCACGTCCATTCCAATCGAAAATCCAATGGTTAGACTTTTCTTGGATCTACTGCACAGATCCTTTCGGCGTTTTGAGGTTTCTGGCATCGGGAGTTCGTGCATATTCACCTCTCGAACTTCCATTTGCTGAAATCCCAAAATTATGGTCTATTCTTCCACTTGATCCGATGGTCACTTACGATCTACAATGTAGATCATTTCGGGATTTTGGGTATCTCTATTTCACGACTTGAAAAAGAAAGGGTTCTTGCCCTTGGTTTCTCTGGGTGCCGAAACACCGACCGACAACCATGTTTTCCCCAATGGACAGTCCTGACGAATTCAGGATTTCACGTATCACGATTTCCATGTTCCTGTGCAACTTGAAAGGGTTTTTAAACCCTGCGCACGTTTTTTAGATCTGACGGTCACAAGGGTTCTCTTTTTCCCGAACAGATCCTACGACTCCAACACTTCTGGTGTGGAGTCCTCTCTCCCTATGGCCAGATGCCACCCTGGCTATGGTTTCATAACACCTCTACACCTCTTGAGATTATTAACATAGTGAAGTAACTCCTTGACACTTAGGAGCATTCAAAGGTCCAAAATTGGTCCTCCAGACACAATTTCTTCTCAAACACTCAGCCCAAAGACCACTCAACTGGACCATCTAGGCTCAATGTCGAAACCTTGGCTTTGATACAATTCTGTAACACTCTTTCATACTGTAACACTCCCCCAGCCATCATCCAAACCACTGGCCGGGCAGACGCTACTTTGCGGAACAACATCATTTTATACTTAATTAATATCATGCATTTAAAACAAGTTAAACAAATTTAAACTCAAAGTCAGCACAAAATTATTGCTGACATAAATAATCCATGGAATTAACATTAATTCATATGCACAACAAAATACATGATAAATATAAATACACAGACATGCAAAACATAATTAAAACATCGTCTGGTACTTATCTTTGAAACGGTGGTAATTCCACCAACCACGTGTAGGCCTTCCACGAACCTCCTAGCCTTAGACCACGTTGCTCATCAAGCTCAACAATGGGTCACCCCCGAGCTGGGACTAAGCTCAACCCCAAGGCAAGGAATCCTAGGCTAGGCTGAGGTTATAGGGAAAACAACACAAAACAACTAGAAGGATTCTTCCCAGGATGCCATCTTATGCCCACTACTCCCAGACTCTCATTCCCCACATGTTTGTTCCACCCGAGAGTATACACCTTCACAAGCACAGTCCATTGGTGCTACACCTCCCTCTCTAGGTCTCGAAAACCGGCCGAATCAGGAAGTATCATAGCTCGAAGCTGGTGCTGGACACTATCTGAAAGAAACCACTTCCCAGTAAACTCTCTCACCTGGAAAGAGTTTCTCACAGGCCTAACAATCTGCCTCTTCCAACAACAATCACCTCCCTCACCTAGAGAGAGGTTACACACATGCTTAGCATAGACTTACACTAGCCAATAAACCACGCGCAGTCTGTCACTGCGTCGCCACAACAATCAACTGGGTATACAATCACGGGCTTCCTAAATAGGCTCAGCAATCATGAAATAGACTCACGGTTATGGTTTTCTCAGGGACGCGTGACCAATAATCCATGCAGGGGTTGACATAGGCTCGATGGTTCAGAACAGAGGTGTACCGGATTTCCCAGGAATCAACACAGACCTTTTCCCCGGTTTCAGAATTGCATGAGGGTATCTTGCAGAGGTTAGACCGTTCACGTTCAGACGGTCGGGTAGAATGGAGGAGGAACCCCCATCACGGCTCATCTCATCCATTTTATTTTCATGCACCTGGGTTGACACTTGTCACCCTTGCAATTGTATGCATTCCTTCAGCATGCGTTCCTTCCATTTGGAGGTTGCTTGTCCTTCCAAAAAGAACTTAGGATAAAACATATTATTCCCAAGGACTTAAGCCCCTAGGCTCAACACTTAGTCCCTTTTCCCACCTTCTAGCCCCTAATCCCTTGCCCACTTTGTGGAATATTAGTCCCCCATCACTCATTCATCATGGTCAGTCTGCACGCGACGATGTTTATATTTTTATTAATGTTCTACATAGATACATGTACAAAATCAGGCTCTTGGCCTTCAACACTTAGGTTCTCTGGCCTAACAATCACATAATCTCACTAGCCTATAAAACACAATTACAATTCATTTCACAGATGTGTATAAAGAAGGATTGGTAGGAGTCCTCAGCCAGAATGGATTCACAATTTTTTATGAGTCCAGGAAGCTGGAAGAGCACAAAAATAATTATGCCACTCATGATTTGGAGTTGGTAGCAATAGTTCACCCACTAAAGAAATGGAGGCATTACCTCATGGGAAGGAGATTTGAATTGAGAACATACCACAACGGTCTGAAATATTTGTTTGACCAACCCACCCTAAATGCTAGGTAGAGTAGGTGGTTGGATTTTTTGTGTGAATACGACTTTGATATCAATCATATCAAAGGGAAGGAAAACAAGGTGGCTAATGCACTCAATAGGAAGGTGCAAAACTTACATGCTACAACCATTAGCATGTACCAAACTGATATAAAGGGGCAGAATTTTGGAGGCTGCAATTAAACATTTACAGTAGATAGAACTGGTAGAAAAGTTACAACAATGTGAGATTCCATAGAAAGTGGAAAATTATAAATTGGGAACTGATGGAATACTTCTGTAAAAGAACAAAGTTTATGTACCTAATGTTCAGGGCCTAAAACTTGCGATTCTGAGAGAAATGCATAATGTACATTATGTAGGGCACCCTGGATATCAGAAGTATGTGGCAGAAGTTAAGAGCCATTACTTTTGGCTAGGTATGAAGAAAGAGATTTCAAAATACATCGCTAGATGTATGGAGTGCCAGAAGGTTAAAGCGGAGCATAGGCACCCAGCAGGGTTGCTGCAACCTTTACCCATTCCTGAGTGGAAGTGGGAAGTAGTGACTATGGATTTCATCACCGGATTGGCCATAATAGGAAAGCAACATGATTCCATCTTGGTGGTGGTGGAAAAGATTACGAAAGATGCCCATTTCATTTCGTTAAAGACCACTCAAAAGGAAGTAGATGTTTCCAACATCTTTATGAAGGAAGTGGCATGATTGCACAGAGTCCCCAAGACAACTATGTCTGACAGAGACCCAAAATTTACCTCAAATTTCTGGAAGGGGTTGTTCAAGGGATTTAGAACGAATCTGAATTTCAGTATAGCCTACCATCCTGAGTTGGATGGGCAGATTGAGTGGGTGTATCGAGTGATAGAAGACATACTGAGAATGTATGTGATGGAAAAACCATCAAAATGGGAAGACTGACTGCATTTGGTAGAATTCACCTACAATAATGGGTATCAAGCATCATTGAGAATGAGTCCATTTGAAGCACTTTATGGAAGAAAGTGCAACATTCCTGTAAGATGGGATAACCCGGCTAATAGAGCAGTAGTTGGGCCAGAATTGCTCAAGGAAATGGAAGATCAAATGTTAAAAATTAAGAATAATTTGAAAGTTGCCCTAGACAGGAAGAAAAGTTATGCTGATAGGAACATAACCCACAGAGAGTTTAAAGTGGGTCATGATGTTTTTATGAAAGTAAAATCCAATAGAAGTTCCCTGAAGTTGGGAAACCGTGCCAAGTTGGCAGCGAGATTTTGCAAGCCATTTGAAATCCTAGAAAGGATTGGGTCAGCTGCATATATGCTTACATTACCTGCATCCATGACTATACATAATGTGTCTCATGTTTCATTGCTTAAGAAATATATACCTGATGCTAATCATGAAATCGATTGGAATGTGATTCAGGTGGAGCAAGAAGGTGTCCTACAAGCGCATCATGTGCGCATATTGGATAGGAAAAGAAAACAGCTCCAGAATCGAGCTATAGGTCTTGTAAAGGTCTAGTGGACCTGGTACGGTCCTGAAGACACGACATGGGAGCATGAGGATGCTATGAAGGCAAAATAACCACATATTTTTGAAGAGTTTAAAAATCCTGGAGATGTTGTGGGAAAGTTGCACTGAGGACAATGCAAAAATAAGGGGAGGGGATTGTAATACCCCAAGGACATGCCCCAATTTCATTATGAATTGTAATTATGTTTTATAGGCCGGTGAGGAAATTTTATATAAGTTGACAGGCTTATGTGTTGATTAGGCTAGAGAGCCTAAGTGTTAAAGGCCAGGAGCTTGATTTTGTTACATGTAATCACACACATTATTAATAAAAGATAAACATCTCTGCATGTGGAGAGACCATGATGAATGAGTGATGAGGGACTAAGTTGCCACAAATCCTAGGTAAGGGAGAGGAGGCTTAAAGGTTGGGAGAGGGGGATAATATTGGGGGCTTAAGCCCTTGGGAATAATAATTTATTATTATTCCAAAGTACTGTGTAAATGTATATGTGTTATCCTAAGTTCTTTGGAAGGACAGGTGACTTCCAAATGGGAAGGAACATTCTTCATGGATGGCATGTGTCAACTCAAGAACATGCAATTTAACCTAGGAAATGAGCCATGGTGGGGGTTCGCTTCCCATTCTTCCAACCTCGACGTGAGTTCATTCTACATTCCGACACTCATCACCTGAGTTCGGGGGTTCGACCTTCCAATTCTCCATCCTCCTTCTGAACTTGTGGGTGTCCATGATCGACCTTTGTCTGGTGTTTGTTTTCAGATCCCTTACCTGGACAGTTCAAGCCTATGCATGAGATCTCTGTGCACCCTTACATAGTCCCAAAACCAAAACCAAGAAGTCGTCTTGTGTTGCTGGTTGAGAAAATTGAAGCATCTTGTATATGTCGAGCCTTGTTATGTTGTAGCGTCTATCTATCACCAGTGTGGGAAATCCCGTGTTTGTGTTTCCCATGGATTGTTGCGGCCACACAAGGCTTGACTACGGGTGGATTGTTGGCCAGTGTATGTTCATGTTGTGTTATTCCAGTGGGTTGTTGTGGCAGCATAGTTCCTAACCGGGTGAGGTTGCGGCCATTGACTGTGTGTTGCTGAGTCTTGTTGTTGTGTCCTCACTGTGTTGGAATTGGTCACAAGAAGAGGTTTCCAAACCTGTGAGCAACTCTCTCCAGGTGAGAGAGTGTGTTGAGGAAGTAAGAACTCCTGGAAGGGGTCCTATAGCTACTAGAAAACTTTGAGACTTCTAGTCCGGTCTGTTCCTGAAGCCTAAAGAAAGGGAGTTTAGCAGCCGAAGGACTATCTTGGTGACAGTGAAGGTGTATACTCCTGGGGTGGGACAAACATGTGGGGAAAGAAAGTCTGTGAGCAATGGGAATAAGTGGCTCCTGGGAGGAAATCCTTCCTCTGCAACTGGGTTTCTTCCCGTTAACCTTGCCTAGTCTAAGATTTCCTACCTGGTGGAGCTTAGTCCCAGCTCGGGGGTGACCTACTGCTAAGAGTGATGAGCAGTGCAGTTTAAGGATGGGAGGTTTGTGGAAGTTCTACACGTAGTTGGTGGTGTTACCATCATTCCAAAAAATAAGTATCAAATTGTGATTAATTATATGCTATAGGGCAATTCTGTGTGCACTATGTATCATTTAGTTAATTTTTTTTAATTTGACTTAATGCATGTTAAATTTATATATATGAGAATGTTTCCGTGCAGTAGCATTTTCTCGAACATGGGGTTGACAGCTGGGGACATTACACCAATCTTCTCTCTCTAGGTTGGTATGTTTTCATTACAATATTTTGGTCATCCAAAAGTAGAGGTTGTAGCCCTAGAAGACGTCAAGTTGGTTAATATTGAGTTGAAGAAGCATGATCCGCAGAAGATCGTGGAAACCCACTTGGCTCTATACAATCTAAAGAAATATGTACACGAAGATTCCCCAAAGGATGAAATATTCCGAGGAGTTAGGTCCTACCAGAAAGTGTTGAGCGGAGTCTGAACTTTGGCTCCAACCCAATTAACTAGTTTCTATAATTTCCAAAGGCACAGAAGGAATAGTTTTCTTAAGGTCTTACAGGGAGAACCTCAGACATCTCCATCTACAAATAAAGCTACAACTCAAGGTTTGGAGGAAGGAAGTTCCAACGAACATGATACTCAGGAGGATCTAAAGAAAACTGAAGTTTTGACACAAAAAGTGGATACTGTGTTATCAAATCCACTTGGTAATCAAGCAAAAGCTCAATTTGAATCTTTGATTAAAAAAAGGACAGGATACATCACCGTCCACACCAAATAAACCGCCTCCCAACATAGTATAGAAACAACCATCCATCGAGATAGGTAGACCTATTATGTCATTAACACCATTACAATCAAGTCAAGGAAATCCAAATGCCGAAGTCATATTTATAGAGGACCTTACTCCGATTTTAGCTAAAGAAATGCCTCCTTCAGACTTCTTTTTTAGTAAGAATAGAAGGGCCATAGTTAAAAGAGAAATTCATCAGAAAGATGGTGCAACAGTCAAAAAGAAAAGGATGATGTATGATGGATAGGGTCTAGATGATACATAATTCGCTATGGAAATGACAGGGTCATTAGGTTCCTTCACCACGGTTAATTAGTGTTCAGTAGAAAACCTAGCGGAGCAACTGGAAAAGAAATTTGTTGGTAAGATAGTTACAAGAACATATGATAACCGTGGAAAAATATGTGAGAAATTAGATGAATAAGGATTTTTAACATGTCAGAGTCAGTGACAGATAACAAATTCAACAACTCAAAACCGACCTTGATGAGCTATATCAGAATTCACAGACCAATAGAGAATTAACCACTCAACAGGAAGAATTGATAAAAAAAAATACATGCCAAGATAGACCTGGATGAAGGTACAACAGTGGATATGGTATATTTCCTAGATCATGTACTAGAAGTACATGATAAGCTGGAATCAACCCAATAAGATCTTTTTACTAAAGTAGAAGACATTCAGAATTGTTATCGGGTGGTAGAACTTTCTTTGAATAACATTTACATTAAGGAAATAGAAGCCACTGTATCTTGGGATAAGTTTCAGGAGGCTATCTTAATAACAGGAAAAGAGGATGTAGCAAAGGTTCCTCGGTTGTCTCTTTCTGAGAAAAACAGAGGAGACATAATCTTGAATGCCTGGGAAACAAATTTGGTCCAAAGAAAAAGATTGGCTAGAGAGGTAAATAAAGCTTGTGAAGAAGCATTGTCTTCACTCGATAATGGGTTGCTTTACATTGAAGGAGATGGTATCCTCGAGGCCCTAGGGAAGATTGACATAGAAAAGAACCAATAGAATGCTAAGACAAACAAAGAGGAAGCCATGATAACCATCCAACAAATGAAACAAATTGATATTATCCAGATAAACAAATGGATAGTAAATCCTATTTTACAGTTGCAAGCCACGTTTCTGGGAGAAAAGAAGATACATGAAAGGTTTCCTCAAGTGGAAACGAAGCTATACAGCTTTGAATCAAATGAAGCAACTACACCTTCTGGGTTAGTGGTAGAGTTAGTAAGCAGATGCATCCAATGTGTCAAATATGGGAAGGCCAACACGTTTGGGAACAAGTAAGACAACATGTACATTATACTCATATATGTCAAGATCAGAGGCCAAATTTTTTCAAGCTGAAGGATGATGAGAAGAAACGCCTTTGCCAACAGATGAAGAGAGAGAGGAGAAGGCCAATGAAAATTTTTAGTTTTACATGTTGTAATATTTACTATTTTTAGAATTATGAGAAGTCCAACCGTTTTGAGTTGAGACAATTTTTTATAAATACATAGATTAGAGACTTATCAGAGGTTGCTTCTTGTCGATTGTAAGAGAAGAAAATATCCTTATAGATTATTAATACAAGTGCATACATAGATTCTAAGTTTTGTTCAAATCTGGGTTATGCGTTTCTTTGTCTTCCATTTCTCAATTTTCTTTATGTATTCCTGAATTAATGTTTGATTCCAATTTAGTACCACTACTAATTTAATATCATTGCATCAATAATTTATTGAGTAAGCAAATTTTCCTCTGTATTTACTGTGAGTATTACAAGACCTGCTTGCTGTGTGAGTTACTGTACTTTTATGCTTTATTCAAGGTTATACTAATCTATTTTCTTCTACTGCAACAAGTTGTGACTCTTCTGTAATTGATTCCTTTCTTTGTTTCACAGTTTTGTAATTTTCGTTCACTTCATTTATTATTTCTATTGTGACACAGATATGAAATATGGCCTCTATGTTGTTACATGGTTAATTTCATTAAGAAATTTTTCTCATATAACTGAGGTAGGAAAAGCATTTTAAAAACACACTCTTAAAAAACTTTCCTGATGCTTGACATTATCCTTTGAGACTTAAGTTTAATCTCAAAACCAACATGTAGAAACCCTAGGCATACATATATAACTCATCCTTAGTATGTCGACTGAAAAATGTCACTCTATGGCCTCAAGCAGGGGCCTAGAGAATGGTATGTGAAGATGGATGCCTACTTTATTTCTCAACATTTTATTCGATGAAAATTAGATATGAACATATACATGTTGAGAACCTCAGACTCCTTGTTAATCTTAGTTATCTATGTTGATGACCTCTTGATCACAAGAAATTCGACGTCGACAAATCTTGTAGTCAGAGACATTTTGCACGACAAGTTCTATATGACATACATGGGTCCACTACACTATTTCCTTGGTCAGAAGATCATTCAATATGCTTCAAGAATCAAACTATCTCAAACTAAGTATGCTCGATATATCTTAGTTAGATTCCACATGATCGACTGCAAGTCGATGACTGTACCCTTTATGTTTGGGGTAGATCTCAAGGATGGTAGGGATACACCAGTGGTGGAAAGCACCTTGTATCGACAACTTTTTGGGAGCCTTCGATATCCCACCCACACTCGACCATATCTCTCATATGTAGTAGGGAAAGTTTCCAAGTACATGCAGGAGCCGTATGAGCTCCATTGGAAGGATGCCAAGTGCATCCTCAAATATGTTTAGGGAACACTAGGTTATGGGATCCAATATATAGCAGGTTGTGCATTGGATCTCATGGGATTCACCAATTTTGATTGGGATGGAAATAACACACATTGCAAGTCCAATTTTGGGTACATATTTGATTTGGGTTTCATTCCCATTTGTTGGTTGACCAAAAAACATTCATCTATCACTTGGTCGTCAATGGAGGAAAAGTACAGAGGAGAAACCAACATCACCATTCAGGTAGTTTGGCTTGAAGACTTCCTCACTGATCTTGACATCCATTTCCACCATTGGACTATCATTTGGTGTGACAATCATAGTACTCTCAAGTTTTGTAGAGACACAGTGCAACGACAACGGACCAAACACATCAAGATCCATATGCATTACATCAAAAACAAGGTACATGGCATGATCATCGATTTTCATTACTGTGCATCCACCGAACAGACTGTAGAAATCTTCACCAAGACATTTACTAAGAATAATTTCCACTTCCTGCACAATCGTCTTGGAGTGAAGGACACAACTGCTCAACAAATGCCTTTCCTTCTTCATTTTTTGATTCATTGTACCTTTATGGGGTTTTTATCCCATGAGGTTTTCCCTCTTTCCACTTTTTTTTCATTGTTTCATTCTTAGATTCATTGTACAATGGGTACCTAACATGACCTTGTTTTCGAGGACCCATTCATCATGTATACCCTATAAGTGTTCAAGGGGGGTGCTGGAGATATTACAAACTCACCTAGGTAATCATTTTCCTAAGGTTGATAGTCAAATGTTGAGGGCACTTATGTAGATGAGAATATTATCTCTTTAGAATATCCCCCTACAAATTAGGTTTCCTTCTACAAAATATGGTGATTTCCCTCTTCAGTTAAGAGTCTAGACTAGTGGAGGTCACTCATGCATGGCAATTTTGGTTTTATTGCCAACAATTGCATGTTCACCTCCGTTTACTCACTAAAAGTGAAAATATGTCATGTATGTGGCCAAGAGGGTGCATATCTTTTGATTTCATGTGTTTATTTCACTTCCACACATGTGATTCAATGAACTGATGATTGCATGGACCAGTTAACTAGGACTAGGTGGTACATTACTTCATTTTTTGTCAGTGAGTGTCTATATCTCTCTAGATCACTTCTACGGTGCTTTCACTTAGCCATGTAGAATATATCATGTGTATTTTACAATTTTACTAAAACAGATAATATAATTCATTTTTTTTTGTCCTCTCTTCTTTCTCTCGTAAGTTTGTGTGACTTTTCTACTAGCTAGGTTCACTGTGAAAACTTCATATATTAGAGATATTACATAGTCACCTAGGTAAATCTTCTCCTAAGATTGATATTCCAATGTTGAGGGAACTTCCATAGATGAGGATATTTTTGTCTTGATAATATTCCCCTACAAATTAGGGTTCCTCCTACAAAATATGGATCCTTCTCTCTTCATTTCAGATTCATTTACACATCTGTTAGACTAGTGGATGTCAATCATTCATGCAAACATTGGTTTTATCACCAACACTTGCATGTTCACCTTATTTTCCTCACCAATAGTGAGGATATCTAATGCATGTGGCCAAGAGGGTGTTTACCTTGTGATTGCATGTGTTTCTCTCACTTTCACAAGTGTTACTCATTTAACTAATTATTTCATGGACCAATTAACTAGGACTAGGTGGCAGATTACTTCGGTTTATGTCAGTGAGTGTCTAGAACTCTCCAAATCACTACTACGGAACATTCACTTAGCCATGTAGAGTATATCATCTGTATTTTACCATTTTAATCATATATTTAATACAATTCATTATTTTTCTCTTCTCTCTTCTTTCTCTCGCAAGTTTGTGTGAATTTTATACTTGCTAGGTTCACTATGAAAACTTCACATGGTATCAGAGCATATAGTAGAAAAGTCACACAAACTTGCGAGAGAAATAAGTGAGGAGAGAAAAATAATGAATTGTATTAAATGCATGAGTATTGTTGCACCTTTTTCATCACCTTGGTGAGCAAATAAGAGCTGCTTACATGCTCAGTTGGGTCCTGTTGAGCATGAAAGCTGTAGAGGAAAGAGTTAGAGAAATAAAAACAAAACTATAAGCAAGAATTAAACTAATACAAACTAAAATAACAAGCATAGAGACATAGAGATAACAAAAACAAAAAGACCCATGTCACCAATGTTTTTAGGCTGATCTATTGATGAAATCAAAGCACCAAGAAGAAAGGGGACTATGAGTCCCTTCTTCCTCCAAGGGAAGGCTCTTGGACCCTCACAAGCTTG
>ML778375.1:817061-879760 GCA_009831015.1 Picea engelmannii | reverse complement strand
TTTTTTTTGTTGAATATTCAAAAATAGTGTTATTTAATTACAATTATTTTTTATGTATTGAAGTAAAGGTAAACAATTTGTTAAAAATGATGTTTTCCACTATTTTAAAAGTATGGAACTATACATTAATTAAGGAGGCACAATTATATGAAAAATCTTAATTTCAAAAAAGTAAATGGTAAAAAATATTTTTAAGATTGAAAGAAGTATGGAAAAATGACTAAAAACACTGTTGAAAAAAATAATAATAATAAATTTAAAATTTTTGAAAATAGATGAAAAATAAACATTAAAAAAAATTATTGTGGAAATATTATGGATCATAAAATTTAAAATATCAAAATACCACTTAAAAAGGGAGGGGAGTGCTATAGGTAGCACCATTTTTAAAAACGAGGTAAAAAATGTGACCCTCGAAAAAATGAGAACTCGACAAAGTTATCGTTAAGTTGATAATATTGTTTATGATGACCATGCTGATGATGACCATGCATATGTTGAGCCACCACAAATGCCCAAGTGGGCACATGTCACCCTACAGGAAGCACAATACGTTTTGGGGGATCAAACATATCAAAGGAGGACGAGGTCTCAGGATCCTCCCCACGTGCTCACAACTACTGAACTAGTGATGCCCATGCATTGCTATATAGCTCTAGCTTCAGACCCATAGAACTATATAGACTATATAGGGAATCCCTTATGGGAAGCCGCTATGCAGGAGGTGTACAAATCTCTCCTCGAGAACCAGACTTGGGATCTTGTTTCACTTCCTTCAGGAATGAAGCTTTTGAGATGTAGATGGATCTACAAGAACAAGAAGGTAAAAAACATACATGTGAGTAGATATAAGGAAAGACTTGTTGCCAAATGTTTTCAACAGATTCATGAGATAGACTATGATGAGACCTTTTCTCCCATAGAAAAGATGGACTCCATTCGATTAAACCTTTCCATTGCAACAACTAGGGGGTGGGAAGTTCATCAGATGGATGTGAATAATGTCTTTCTTCATGGGGATATTTCAGAGGATATTTACATGGAGAAACCCCATGGGTTCATACAAAACTCATCCTTAGTATGTCGACTGAAAAAGTCACTCTATGGCCTCAAGCAAGAATTTAGAAAATGGTATACACAAATGGACTCCTACTTTATTTCTCAACATTTTGTTAGATGCAAATCAGATTCGAACATCTACATGCTGAGAACCTCAGACTCCTTGTTGATTCTAGTTCTCTACGTTGATGATTCCTGATCACAGGTAGTTTGGCCTTAACAATTGTTGCGGTTAAATACACTCTACACGATAGGTTCTCTATGATGGACATGAGTCCACTGCACTATTTCCTTAGTCTTGAGATCAGTCAGGATGTTTCAGACATCAAGTTATCTCTGACTAAGTATGTTCGATATCTCTTGGCTAGATTCCACATGACCGATTGCAGGTTGACAACCACACCCTTTCTGTGCGAGGTACATCTTGAGGATGCTATGGATACACCAGTGGTGGAAAACACCTTGTATCAACAACTTATGTGGAGCCTTCTATATCTCACCCATACCCATCCAGATCTTTCATATCTAGTAGGGGAAATTTCCAAGTACATGCAGGAGCTGCATGAGCTACATTGGAAGGCTACCAAGCGCATCCTCATATATGTTCAGGGTACCACATGTTATGGGATCCACTATGAATCATGTTGTGCATTGGATCTCATGGGCTCCACCAATTCTGATTGGGTTGTAAATAAGATAGATTGCAACTCCACTTATGGGTACTTGTTTAGTTTGGGTTTTGGTCCCATTTGTTGGTCGAGAAAAAAGTAGTCAGTTATTTCTCTATCATCAACAAAGACTGAGTACAGAGGAGCAATCAACATCATTATTTAGAAAATTTGTCTTTAGAAATTCCTCACTGAGCTCGGCATCCAGTTCCACCGTTCGATTGTCATTTGGTGTGACAATCAGAGCACTCTCAATTTTCGTAAAGACCTAGTGCAACAAAAAAATAAAAAACACATCGAGATCCATATGCATTACATTAGAGAGATGGTACATGACAGGATCACCGATTTGCAATACTTTCCATCTAGTGAAAAGACTGTAGACATCTTCACCAATACATTTACTGATAAAAAAATCCACTTCTGGCGCAATCGTCTTGGAGTGAAGGACACAATTTCTTAGCAATTGTCTTTCCTTCTTCATTTTTTGATGAATTGTACTTTGAGGGGGGGTTTCCCATTAATTTTTCCCTCTTTCCTCTATTTTTTCAGTGTTTCATTCTTAGATGCATTATAAAATGGGTACCTAACATGGCCTTGGTTGCTGGGAACCATTCATCATGTACACCCTAGTAGTGTTTAGGGGTGGTGTTGGATATATTACACACTCACCTAGGTAATTCTTCTCCTAAGGTTGATAGTCCAATGTTGAGGATGCTTCCATAGATGAGAGTATTATCTCTTGATAATATTTCTCTTCAAATTAGGGCACCTCCTACAGAATAAGGTGCCTTCCCTCTTCATTTCAGATTCAATTACACCTTAGTTAGACTGGAGGAGGCAACTCATGCATGTCAACCTCCATTTTATCACCAATAGTTGTATGTTCACCTTAGTTTCCTCACCAGGAATGGACATATCTCATGCATGTGGCCAAAAGGGCGCATATACTATGACTACATGTATTTCTCTCACTTCCACACGTGTGACTTAGTTAACTAATGATTGCATGGACCAATTAACAAAGACTAGATGACATATTACTTCAATTTATGTCAGTCGATGTCTAGATCTCTCTAGATCACTACTATGGTGCATTCACTTAGACATGTAGAGTATATCATGTGTATTTTATCATTTTACTCATATAATTGATACAATTCATTCTTTTTCTCTCCTCTCTTCTTTCTCTCTCAAGTTTGTGTGACTTTTCTACTAACAAGGTTCAATGTGAAAACTTCACACCAATACTATTATTGATATGCTACTATTCCATAATCATCTTAGCCTTGTAATTTTTTCATCTTATTCGACCACCAATTAACCAATTCTTATCTAAGGTGGAATCACATTATGGAAAACAATCTAGAAACAAATATTAAGCATACATTTATACATGAAAAAAAGGAGATACGAAACTAATTATAAACAAAATCCCTCTAAATCAAAATCTCCAAATTGCACTCTCTAACCCATAGGTTACTCTTGTAATGAGAACAAATTTCGTAGTAAGAACAAATTAAAAATTACAAACAAACACATTAAAATAAAAATAAAGAAGGGAAAAAAAATGTAAACAAAAAAAGTTTTCAAGTCAAAATCTATAAGGAGGTAGGTTAATCCACAAACACTTTAAGCAACGGATTGTAAAAGGAGGTAGGTTAATCCTCAAGTGAGAGAAAATATAAAATTACAAACAAACACTTTAAGCAACTCATTGTAAAATTAGTTTCCCTATATTATTAAAAGAACTAAATACATAAATATTTGTATAACAAAACAAATTGATTTGATTTTAGTAAAGTATTTTTAACAAATTTAAAAGATGCAATTAAATTTTAATTGATAATTGAAAGTAAAACAAATTAATTTGAGTAGAGTATTTTTTAACAAATTTAATTGATGCAATTAAACTTTAATTGATAAAAAAATATGTTATCTTTAATAAACATAACACACAAAATAAAAGAGTACTATTAGTTTAGAAAACCAAAATACACCCTATCTAGACCTCCACAAACTTTAAAAGAAAGTACACTAAGCTCACACCAAATCCACAAACCTTAAAAGAAAGTACACTAAGCTCATACCAAATGGAGAGAATCAATTTTTAAAATATTATATTTATATTTTTTAATAATAAAATTTCACATTAAATTAATAATAACTAATTTCAGTTTTTTTTTATTTTTTTAGTTTTTCACTCTTAGATACATTGTACAATGGATACTTAACATGAACTTGGTTTCTGAGAACTATTCATCATGTACACTCTAGTAGTGTTTAAAGGTGGTTTTGGAGATATTACACAATCATCTAAGTAATTCTTTTCTAAGGTTGATAGTCCAATGTTGAGGACACCTCACTTATACTAGTAGAGGAAACTCATGCATGTCAATCCCCATTTTAACTCATACATGTCAACCCCCATTTTAACTCATACATGTCAACCCCCATTCTATCACCAATAGTTGCATGTTCACCTTAGTTTCCTCACCAAGAGTGGACATATCTCATGCATGTGGCCAAGAGGGTGCATATACTGTGAGTGCATGTGTTTCTCTCACTTCCACATGTGTGACTCATTAATTGATGATTGCATGGACCAATTAACAAGGACTAGGTGACATATTACTTTGGTTTCTGTCAGTCGTTGTCTAGATCTCTCTAGATCACTACTATGGTGCATTCATTTAGCCATATAGAATATATCAGGTGTATTTTACCATTTTACTCATATAATTAATACAATTCATTCTTTTTCTCTCCACTCTTTTCTCTCTAACAAATTTGTGTGACTTATTCAAGCACCAATCGTTATCTAAGATGAAATCACATTAGGATGAAGAATATAAAAACAAATATTAAGCACATGAAAAATATAAAAACAAATATTAAGCATACCTTTATGCATAAAAGAATGGAGATAAAAAAACTAATTATAAACAAAATCCTCTTAAATCTAAACCTACAAATTGTACTCTCCAACCCATAAATTACTCTTGTAATGAGAACAAATTATGTAGTAAAAACAAATTAATATTTACAAACAAACACATTAAAATAAAAATAAAAAAGACAAAAAAAAATAATAATAATTAAAAAAAAAAAAATTGTAAACGAAAGTATTTAAGTCAAAATCTCTAATTTACCCTCCCTAATAGGGAAGTAGGTTAATCCTTAAGTGAGAGCAAATAGAAAATTACAAACAATCACTTTAAACAACGCATTGTAAAATTAAAATTAGTTTCCCTATATTATTAAAATAACTAAATATATAAATAACAAAATAAAATAAATTGATTTCACTATTATATTTTTTAACAAATTCAATTGATGCAATTAAATTTTAATTGATCAATAAAAATAAAATAAATTGATTTTTAAAATATTTTTTAACAAATTTTATTGATACAATTAAATTTTAATTGACCAATAAAAATAAAACAAATTCAATTGATGCAATTAAACTTCACAAATGAAAGTAAGAAAATATGTTATCTTTTATCTTTAATAAACATACCACAAACAATAAAATAGTACTATTATTTTAAAAAACCAAAAGACACCCTACCTAGATCTCCACAAACCCTAAAAGAAAGTACACTAACCTCACACCAAATGGAGAGAGTCAATCTTTAAAATACTATATTTATATTTTTTTAATAATAAAATTTCACATTAAATCAATAATAACTAATTTCCGATATATACACAAGCTTTAAAATATGTTTTAGAATAATTTGGTCAAAGTTCCCAAAAATATATCGTTCCATGTTTAAACCCTCTCGGCACTGATCGCAGGTGGCCTCGAAGGAGACAAAAGTGGCCTGAAATAATACAAAAAGGAATCGAACAAAGGAGCGCGGATCCGTTTAGAGGCGTGGAATCTTCGGTGAATATGTGTCCGCCATATGGCGTTTATTTGTAGGGTTGGATTAGGCATTAGGCTTTACTCGAGTATTTAACACAAGCGAGGATCTATATATATTCATTTTTCTTTTATATATATTCGAAGGAGGCTCTCAGGTTTTGGCAGAGGTTTTGGGAGTACTGTGGCTTCAGTAATATTGATAAGAAGACCCAATAATGTTTCATTAATATTGATACGAAGATCCAATAATGGCGGTTTGCTCTTCTGGAAGGCCCTGCGTGCGGTGGGCCGAGAGGTATCTCAAGGACTGTCTATGCGGAGTTGGGGATTATGTTTCTCTCGGTTTTGGGCTGATTAGCGTTTTCAGCTGGGCTCTTGCTGAAATTCCTCAGATTGTTACCAATTTCAAATCTGGATCGACGGAAGGAATCTCGCTTGCATTTCTTATGACATGGGTTGTAGGGTGAGCTGTTCTTTCCTTTTAAGGTCTCCCAGTTCTTTTTTAGTTTAAGGATGTTCTCTGGTTTTATTTGTTGCTTTGCATGCTAGAATTTCTATAGCTTTTTTTTTTATTAAATTGCACCGTCTCTGTTCTTCTTGATTTCATATTTGTTTTTCATGATCTGAAGGACGTTCTCTGTTTTTTTTGGCTGCTTTGCATGTTAGAGTTTCTATATCCTTTTTCTTATCGAATTGGCACTGAATTTGTTCTTCTTGATTTCATATTTGTTTTACATGATCTGAGAGATGCTGTTAGTGTTAATGTTGCAGGGATTTGTTCAATCTTATTGGGTGTTTGCTGGAGCCGGCAACCGTAAGTAGTTCTTGAATCCATCCCTCACTGCATAAAATAAGTTTAAATCAGGAAGAACAGAATACAGTTTTAAGTGTTTAATTCTCTTTTCCCCTAAAATATCATATCTGATATATATTCATATCCGGAGTTTGTTTCCCGCTTGGGTAGAAAGAGATTTGTATGTCACAAACATCCCTTTTCAACTTGGGTGTGAAACGGATTTCTGTATTATAACTTGCAGCAAGAAATTTATATCCATATTTTTTTAATCCATGTGGATGCGTAAATCCAGGTTTACAAGAAATTTATACCCAGTTTTTTTTTCATGTCTCTGAATACTTAAATCTAAGTTTACAACAATTTTATCTCGAATTTTTTTTATGCCTTTAGGCGTTTTAATCCAGGCCTAAGATAATCTTTAAAAAGAAATCAGAATATTTTTTAAAAGCTAAGTCTACAATCCTAGTAAATTTACATATGTTTTAGCATTGCACTATAATGAAATTTCCGATTTCCTACTGTTTTTTTCTTTTCCAATTTCCCACTGTTTTCTCCTTTTCCAATTTCCCATTGCTTTTCCTTCCTTTTCCAATTTCCCACTGCTTTTCCTTTAACCTGCTGTAGGAAATTTCCCAGCTACTTAAATCAAATCAGATGTATATTTACAACGAAATCAAATCAGAGTATATTCTAAAGGTTAATTATACAATCTTAATAAACTTACATCGATGCCCACATTTGGCAATTTAGCACTGTTAAATATTTGACATTGTCATGTTTGGTTAAATCTATGTAAACTTACATCTATGCCCACATTTGGCAATTTAGCACTGTTAAATATTTGACATTGTCAGATTTGGTTAAATCTATGTGCCCTGTAATCGCCTCCAGGTCATCCTTGTCCAGAAATATCCCAATCTGTTTAAGTTATCCAGTGCCATTTAATGCCTATGCTCAGTACATATAGATGTCTTCCCGGCTTAGTATTATTGTTCCTGGAGAGGCCAGGTGCTGTACAGCTTGATGGGGAGATGTCTATACTTCGTGAAGCTTTTCAAGTAATTTACCACACAGGAAGAGAACCAATTATATATTAGTTAATTTCTATGCAAGATGTTTCAATTATATATTAGTTAATTTCTATGCAAGATGTTTCAAGATACTTGGTGTGAGTGAAACTACTTTACAACTGTGCTGGGGGGTTTGGGAATGGCAAACTCTAATACAGGTGGATGTTGCAACAGTGTTTAGTTTTAGGTGGATGTTGCAACACTGTTTAGTTTTTTTGGCTCAATTTGACACATACATGTACACCTTTACTCCTACCATCTCCTGCCGCCCAGGTTGCCCAGGTTGGAGTGCGGTTTGGAAATGACAAACTTTTCTACAGGTAGATATTGTAACAGTGTTTAGCTCCTACCTACCATCTCCTACCGCCTAGGTTGGAGTGGGTTTGGGAATGACAAACTTTAACACAGGTATATATTAGATATTGTAATAGTGTTTAATTTTTATTTTTACTTAACTTGACACTTCCATGTACACCTTCACCCCTATCATCCACTTTGGAGTGAGAATTTTCCAACCTTAACCTGATGGAGGCTGTAAGAGTGTTCTAGAGTCTTACTTTCTGGCTCCCACCAGTCCTCTAACTAATATATGCATACCCTCACTGCTCTTAAAATAAGTGGCAGGCTGAAAGTGTCCATATAAAATATTTGGAAAAATGAAAATTTTGATTAAATTAAAATAGATTTATACAACCTAATTGTTAAAATGAAACATAAATTGCTAAAATGAAACATAATTGTTAAAAGTGAAGTGAAACATAAATTGCTAAAATGAAACATAATTGTTAAAAGTGAAGTGAAGATTTAGTTGCAATTGTCTGTTTAATGTTTAAGAAATGCAATCAATTAGAAGTTAAAATAAATCCAAAGTTTTAATAATACATTTTTTCTCATGTTTCCCCACCCAAAATAAATCGGTGCAAGATAACTGTTAAAAGTGAAAATTTAGTTGCAATTGTCTGTCTAAGAAATGCATTTAGCCTGTATTCTTCAACTACTTTGACCTTCTGATTATATTTTGTAAGCATTCAAGACTGTATTCTTCAACTATGACCTTATGTTTATAATTACTTTGACCTTCTGATTATATTTTGTAAGCATTCAAGACTATTCTTCAACTATGACCTTATGTTTATAATTTGTTAGAGTTTGTTATATGTTTATAATTTGTTAGAGTTTGTCTGTCAACTATACATTTAAGACGATAAGTACTGGGAACTCTTTTCGTTTACGCTTGTAACAGTTTCGTTCATGTTTTTTATGCAGATCCCTACACAACTCTATACGGCAGTGGTAAGAAAATATTATGAGTTGCCTGGTTTCTCTATGTCCATTTCTATCGTCATATTGTTTGTTTTATTTCTGGATCGGTATTTAATCACCCGATCTTCTTATCTGTACAGATGTATACCATTACCACTGTGGTCCTAGGTTGGCAAGCTGTATATTATGGCTATATCTGCAAGTGGTGGAAAGCCAGGAAAGCTAAGTCATCGCCCAAGGTATGGTATATGATATGATTTTAACGTGCTTATTATAACAAATTAAGTAGTTATATTGATGGATAACGCCGTGTTTCTGTAGCAGAAACAGCAAGAAGACGTTACAAGCAATGATCGGTTCAGGCAACGTGAAAACACAAAAGCAGAACCGGTGAACGTATCAGAAAGTATAGCTTATTCTGCCGACCTAGCCATGAAAAGAGATGCAGATCTGGAGAAATTCTCTACTGGGAATCTTGCGTCTAGTTTACCTATTCCTTCTATTTCGCCAGGCCATGAGAGATCCATTGGAAGGAATCTATATTACATGTAAATAACATACTTTGCATCCCTTGCTATTGGTCTTCATTATTGCAAATCTAGTAAGGGTTTTATGTCTTGAAAACCCTTGTCTTCTTAGTTTTTCACCATGAATCAAATCATATGATGCTAATGGATTTCATTAACTGTTTTATCTGTCAGGTCTGCAAGATCTCTAGCAAGCAGCCATACTCCTACGCCCGGTTCATATCTGGCTTCACCATTCCGTGGGTCAGGTCGAAGTTCTCCGACCTTTACATTAAACCGGGCAGCTGTAGACGACGAAGGATTGCTCACCGACCTTGTTTCTACAGATTATAAGAATTCAAAAACCACGCTACGCAGTGTAGGTTTTCATCAACATTTCACATAATATTCAACAGCTCTCTTCTGTCAGAGGAATGCTTGTGGCAAAGTTTCAAAAATTTTCTCTCTTGTTGTGCCCAGGTTGCTGCAACATTATTCTTTGTTGGTGGACTGAATTTCTTCCATCTACTTCATGTTCACAACACTACTACGACTTTTGATTCTACTAAGGTTGAAAGGGCATCAGTTGTACTAACAGGGAGGAGAATCTTGCAGGTATGGATTTTAGTTAGCAGTATAAAATTTATGATATGTTAATTAGATCCATTCCAATTCTGGATCTTCCGGGGGAACAAATCTTTATGAGAGATAAAACTTTTTTGAATTGAAAAAAATAAGTGTTCATTAGATCTATTTTGATTCTGGATTTTAAGTATTTAAAGGAAACAAATATTTATTAGAGTTAACTTTTTTGATATTTCAAAAAATTGATGAAAGAAATACATCTGAAAGATTTTATTTCTCCTTTCATATCTTCATAGACCTGGAGTTAAAATTAATCCCAAACTTGTAAATTACTTTATTTTATTATTAAACCCAAAAAAGATATTGTAAATTTATTTTATTTGAGGAGGAAATTATAATCTTCCCTATGCTAGGTTCTAGAATAATTACTTTATTTTATTATTAAACCCAAAAAAGATATTGTAAATTTAATTTATTTGAGGAGGAAATTATAATCTTCCCTATGCTAGGTTCTAGAATACACCTCTATATGCAATGATTCAATTAATGGATGCTTAGATTTAAAAGTTATTAAAAACGCAACTAGAATTTTTCATTGATGTTGTGCAATTTCAGGGAGTCAATTCGTTTACAGCCAGGACCGTAATGATACATGAACAGTCGACGAGTCCAGTAGGAACATATTTGGGGTGGCTAATGGCTGCTATCTATATGGGTGGACGGCTTCCACAAATCTGTCTAAATGTAAGATTTCAAAATCCGCTTTCAAATGCTGGAGAGGATTTGATGACTGTATATATAAATTCTAGAAGTTTTGAATTTGTGCATTGGATTTTATAAGTAGAACTAACTATAGTATCCATGATAAATTGATGTAACAGGCACAACGAGGAACCGTTGAGGTATTTTTATGCTTATAGATCTGAATAGTTTCACATGGTATATACTGCTGGATTGGGAGATATTTATAATTTATGCTGAATATGTTTTCAGGGTCTAAATCCATTGATGTTCATATTTGCGATAATTGGTAATGCAGCCTATGTGGTAAGGTAATTCTACTATCCTCTTGTTTTTTGAGACTGAATTGTTTCATTGGTATTCAAACTATTATGAAAGATAAATTGCTAAACTTTATCTCTGTAATCTACTTGTTGATGTAGGAAATGCAGCATTGTTAATTATATTATTCCTCTTGTTTTTTAAAACTGAATTGTTTCATTGCTCGGAGTATTCAAACTTTTATGAAGGAGAAATAGTTAAATGTATAACTGTAGTCTGCTTGTTGATTTATGCAATGCAGCATTGTTGTGAGGACTTTGGAATGGAGAAAACTAAAGCCAAATATGCCATGGCTTGTGGATGCTGCAGTCTGTGTGCTTTTAGATTGCCTTGTATCCTTTTACAATATGCAAGGACTATCACATGTTAGAATTGATTCTCTCATTTTTGGGTAATGGTTTTTGTTGTGTTTGTGATTATTAGGCAGAGGGATCCTTAACAAATTTGTGTAGATTGTGGTTCAATTTATCTATTATAAGAGTAGGAGGTCTGATGATCATGAAGATTGTAACGGTGGAGATTATGTGGCAATCAAGCTGCCTGGATCATCAAATTAGGGTTTCGATGCATAGAAGTTGGATTATTTCAATCCAGCTCACTTCAAATGATGCGTGATAACCGGGTCCGCTGAGGTGAGACAACTATTCATAGTGAGATGACGGTGCAATTGCAGACAGAGCTCGCTCATTGTTGAGAATCGAAACAAACTAAGCGTGGGGGATTACAATGACTGTCAAAAGTTGAAGAAAGTTAAAAAGACAGATCTCTATATATGACCATTGAATTGAATGTGCATTGACAATAATTTTGTCATATGCATTGACAATTTTTTATTTTGTCAAAGCATGTGATTGTAGCCTGTGTGAGACATCTTTATATTATTTTTTAATATAAAAACAATAAAATATTTTTTTATTTTTATTTAAGATTAGGGAAATGTAGATATCCAATTTTTCTATGTATTTAAATCTATTTTAATAAAATATTTTTAAATTTTTATTTAAGATTAGGGAAGTGTAGATGTCCAATTATTCTCCGGATTTGAATTTATTTTAAGAAATAGATTTTCTTAAACCTTAAACCCATTCAAGTTATATCATTAAATATAATATTATTTTTAATAATTAAATAAAAGTTATAAATAGAAAGGTTAGGCTATAAATATAGATTATTATTTTTAATAATCAAATAAAAATTATAAATAGAAAGATAACATTAAATAGAATATTATTTTTAATAATTAAATAAAAGTTATAAATAGAAAGGCTAGGTTATAAATATAGATTATTATCTTTAATAATTAAATACAGATTATAAATAGAGAGATAAGGTTATAAATAGAAGAATATTTTTCTAACTAATAAAAATCTCTAATATATAATTGGTTAGTTGATAGTTATAACATTTTTATTATATGTTTAAAAAATTGACATTTTTATTATTTGTATTATTGTAATTATGATGTTTTATGTTATTAGTCCTTGCTTAAGGTATAGAGGGACTATAGCAATCTATAATTCGTTGACTTTATATTAATTTGTCTTTTGACTAAAAATATTTGCATAGTATCTATTGTTGGAATTAGGGAACTAAAAAAATGATTTTTATATAATAAAAAATACCATATATGTCATGATCTTGGATAACAGATTGGAGGTCTTATTTCCAACTTCGTTATTCCCAATGTTTGATATGTTAGCATTTCCAAATTTTTTAATCGACTTTTGTGAGTTTTTTCTTTTCTTGAAATGATAGAATATTATTTTTAATAATTAAATAAAAGTTATAAATAGAAAGGCTAGGTTATAAATATAGATTATTATCTTTAATAATTAAATAAAGATTATAAATAGAAAGATAAGGTTATAAATAGAAGTATATTTTTCTAACTAATAAAAATCTCTAATATATCAAAGTATTTGGTTAGTTGATAGTTCCAACATTTTTATTATATTTTTAGAAAATTGGCATATGTATTATTGCAATTATGATGTTTTATATTATTAGTCCCCGAAGGCATAAAGGGACGATACAGATCCATAATTTGTTATATCTATTGTTGGAACTAGGGAACTAAAAACATTGATTTTTATATAATAAAAAATACCATATATGTCATGATTTGATTGGATAACAGATTGGAGGTCTTATTGTCAGTTTCGCTATTCCCATTGTTGGATATGTTAGCATATTCAAATTTTTTGATGGACTTTTCTGAGTTTTTATTTTTTTCTTAAAATGTTTGGATATCCAAAGTTTTGTAGATGGAGATTCGGTTTTTTATTAGTCGACTTCATATTAGTTTGTCATTTGAATAAATTTTCTTTTTTACATAGCCTCTATTGTTCGAACTATTGTTACTATTTTTTATTTTATAAATGTTTTTGCATACATAACAGACCTGTCACACTGCATTCTTTCTTAAATGTTTATAGAGCATACTTGACAGATTTAAATGTTTACTTAACATGCCTCACAACCTTAAATGTTTACTTAACAAGCTTGTTACAATACATTTTCTTCCAATTTTTTTTTATATGCAATGTTCTCTACAATGAATATGGGAAATATTGTTCTTCAACGACATTGCTGGTTCACTGGTTCATGCTTGCTTCTTGTTTGTTCACTGATTCCTTATTTTCCTGTTGTTGTTATTCTTGTTTGCCTGTTGGTCTTGTTGCAGTTTGCACGCTTGGGATTCTGCGACCGTGATTGGAACTGGCCTTCTGTTGTTCCCCATTGATGGGCAGGTTTGGGTGTCATGTTTAGCTTCGCTTGCTATTTGCGGTTTGTAGGTGGGAAATTTGACTACTGGGGGATGCCTGAGTCAAAATCCTCTTGCAGAACATCTTTGTATGTGAGGAGAAAGTACAATTTCCTTTTCCTATATGTCACTGTGGATGTGATGGAGGTAGGTTTTGTGTCCAACATTGACGATCAGGAACAAGACGAAGAAAAAATTGCAGTCCTGCTTCTCTGGTCGTAGTAATCACATACAAAGATGGACTCCAAGAGGATTTTGATCGCTCCCAGTATTGAAAAATACAAACCGTGTAAAACACCCCTTTCTTAATTGCTTGCACAGTAGCAGGCCTTTGGACGGTCCTGACAGTTTTGAATGTTTACCTAACAGGTCTCACAGTCTGAAATGTTTGTTTAACAGATGTGTTACAATACATTTTTCTTTGAATTTTTTTATACAATTTTGTGTTCAGTGAATTTGGCCAATATTGTTCTTCACCGACATTCCTGGTCGGCTGGTTGGTTCTTACTTCTTGGTTCGTTGGATGCTTCTTATTGTTGTTTGATTCAACTTTGCAGGGTTGAGGTCCTGCAACTGCAGTTGGGCCTTTTGGTGCTTCTTCACTGGGTTGTTATTTGTTGCTTGACGTTGTTTGCTTCAACTTTTCAAGGTTGGGGTCCTGCATCTGCAGTTGGATCTGTTGTTACAGTTTGTGGACCAGGTGTTGCGCTTCTGTCCTTCTCCATTCACCGGTTAGTCTCATTTTTTGCGGTTGCATTCTTGCATTGCTTGACAGGCCTGTTGCAATACATTTCCGTCCTTCATTTTTTCTTCTGCAATGAATATGGGTGATATTGTTCTTTGGCGACGTTCCTAGTTCATTGGTTTCTTCTTTCTTGTTGCTTGTTGATTGGTTTCTTGTTTGCCTATTGTTGTTGTCATTCCCCATTGACGGGCGGGTTTTGTTGCTAGATTTACATTCGTGTTCATTTTTTGTTGTTTTCTATTTCCATTTTGCAAGTGAAAATTTTAAATGTTGGAGATGCCTCCATCAAAATTCTCTTCCAGAACATGTTTGTATGCAAAGAGAAAATCCAATTTCCTTTTTTTTTATGTCAGTGGGTGTTATGGAGGTGTACCAATTGCTGATACAGAATGCCAACTGTGAAAAACTGAAGCTTCCTTAAATGTTTTCACAATGGGAGGCCTTTGCACGGTCCTTATAGTCTTGCATGTTTACCTGTCAGGGCGTTTTACAATATATTCCTCCAATTTTTTTATACAATCTTGTTTGCAGTAAATTTGGACAATATTGTTCTTCACCGACATTCCTGGTTGACTAGTTGATGCTTGCTCGTTGGTTCGCTGGATGTTGATTATTGTTGTTTGATTCAAGTTTGCAGAGTTGAGGCCCTGCAACTGCAATTAAGCCTCTTCGTACTTGTTTCTTCACAATCACATCTCCACTTGGAAAACACAAATTGGAACATGGTTTTACAGTTGGCTCCCCCAAAAATACTACTAAGATAAAATAATATGAAAAATTTTGTAGTGGATATAAACAACATCTCTTTTGATTTGAACTAGACTTTGTCGAGCTCCAACTATATTTCATAGCTGACAATGTTTTTTCCATAGTTAATGTTTTTCTATGGGTTCATAGTTATGAGACTAAGTGTTGTTGTGTGAGTGATAAATTTCTTCTCTCCCTTTCTTTTTCCTCTTCTAAAATTGCTCATTTTCCCCTTTTTTTCTTCCCCTCTATTATGCGTTTCTGGTTCTATACTTTTTCACGTTTATGTGGTTGCGAGTTCCCGAGGTGGAGAATTGACAAATCATCATCTCCATCTATATCTTCACATCACGAGCCCATCCGACTGTCGTTCGTTTTCATACTTAGCTAATTTCTTCTAAACTTGCCCATTTTTTCCTTTTGTTCTTACTCTTTATTATGTGTTTCTAGTTCTATACTTTGTCACGTTTCTGTGCTCGTGGGTTTCCAGTGTGGCAAACCGACAAATTTTCATCTCCATATATATCTTCACATCACGATTCCGACTAACCACCATTCGTTTGCATACTTAGCCAATTTTATGAATGCAGGTTCATGGATAGGTGCTATCGAACTCTGGTAACCCGTGTTTGAGGTATACATATTTCACCCAAAAATTTAGTTCTCTACAATTCAACCCTGGACTCCTCGAAATCGCAAGCCTGACTCTACCTATGATGACTCTGTCTATCTGACATGCCTTTCCATACTTAGTCGAGTCTTCAAAGTTTTGCAAGTTCAGAAAATTTTAAAAGCATTTTTCACTCCCCTCCATCCCCGCCACCTTTCGCCCTTCCCAATGCACATTAATTATGATTTTACTATTGACAACCTACCAGACAGGTTCAAAAATATTGGATTTAATAAGCAGAAAGATTGAGGACATTTCCCATTAAAATGTATTATCAAGCAAATATTATGGGATCTGATAAAAAAAATTGCGTCCATTTTGAATTTGCAAAAAGTGTTGGTTATTTTAGTTTTTTAAAGGCATTATCATAGTAACAGTGTAATATTATACTACCATGCTTCCATCCACAAACGTGTCATCCACAAAGGTCTTTATGTCATGTCCCTCTTTAATACTGTGCATATATTACAGGTTGTCATATTTGAGAATCTGCTTGCATATGAGAATGCTAACTCGTGTTATTAGTGACTATTCAACATACATATTCAAAAATATTGGCATTAATAAGAGAAAAGATAGAGGGCATCTTCCATTAAAATGAATTAAACCAAATTTATGAAAGATTATACTATCATCCTCCATCGTTCATTTTAAATACTTATTCCCATTTCTCTTTATCATCGAAGAGTTGGGATTTAAGGTGCCTTCGTTGTAATGTTCCTGGTCATGGACATGTGAGACAACTTAGAGATGCCATTCAGGCCCAATTTAAAGAGGAGGGAATGGTTTTATGTGACGTCAGCTTTGAGCAAAAAAAACTCTGTTATCCAACATAAACTTAAACACAAAAAAAAATTCAAGTATCTTGTGATTGGTGTTCTTCCTATATTCGATGCTTTCGTTGATTGAAAGGCCTGCCTGAAGATTTGTGTGTTGAAATTCTTTGTTTTCTTACTAGGAGTTGGAAGGGACTTTCAGGTCACCTGCAAATGATCCTTCATTGAAGTATATAGTCTCTTCCAACAACACAGATTTGGCAAGTGTATCAAATTCTATAGACCACACAAGAATTTATCTTTCGTTAGAGGAGTCGCACATACTGTGTCTTGCAAAATGGTCTTGAATATTCGAAAATGATGCGAAATATTACTCCATTCGCGAATATACTCAGAAGGAAATTATAAATTTGGATCATTGTGCATATGAGAAACTGTATGGGTGGTTGAATCAACATCCTGAAATTACAAGAGTTTCTATTTCAAAGTTTTTTGAGCTACTTCTAGGTGTGGTAACAGACTTGAAAAAAAGTCATATTCTTTGTTAAAGTTTGTTCACCGTCCTCTCGATGTAGTAACAGACTCCACATACAATCAAATTTCTATCGCTACTACACATTTTTTTTTCACTATTCCTATGCATATGATTGCATCTAGGTCGATGAGCTTGCCCCTCTTTGCACGAATATTCTCCTCCTACTTGAAGGTGGGTATATAACCAGGGAACGACGCTCTCAATATTTTCTAATGCTTGCATGGACATGTAACCAAGAAAATTTAATGGCAAGGAATTTTTTATTTTGGACTTTGCAACACTTTCTGAAGATTACTTTATACTACCACCTTCTGCAAGAATTTTGGCGTGTTCACGTAATGTTTTGGTTTCTAAAAATCACATTTTACTACCACCTTCATGTAATCATTTCATTCTTTAGAAGAGACCTTAATGTAGTGGTGTATTCTAGAGTTGTTTCCACCTAATATCAATATTCCTACTATTTTCCTTGCTTTCGATAAGGAAAATGCATTTTTTTTTTGCAATGGATCCGATATTAAAAAAAAAAAAAAAAATAGCTCGAACAATACAATTTCTTATTTTTTAAAATATAGAACAATGCATTTTTTGAACACACAGCTGTTCGAAAAGTTTTAGCCATTGTTTGGGATTCATGTCCTTCAAGGATGTTAATTAATCACACTATTAATATTGCTTGTGAAAATGCAATCAAGCCATCGTCCACTATGGAAATTACATTAACACTGCAATCCCAGATAATAGATGTTTGACATGTACCTAATGTCAAGGTCATTATCACACAGGACACCCAACATCCAAATATTTCTGGAATCAAAGCAAGATTGTAGTTGTCGTGACAAAGAAACACTAAAGTCGATGTTCTTTGCAGGTCTAGCAATCCTGCAGTCTAAGTGCTTTGACAATGACATCCCTGCATGTTCATCGCATTGTTGAACTCCAGTCAATAACATTGTTCCCATTTCCACCACCAGTTTCAAAGTCCGAAGTCAAAGCTATCTGGAGCCTGGGGTCACCGCCAGTGTGGATTCCTGAAGGTGAAACTACCTGGAGTCTCAGATCACGACTTCTTACACTTGACATTAGTATCAGTAGTGATCAAAATTTGATTGTATGTTGAGTCTGCTACTACATCAAGAGGTTGCTCAACACTCTTTGACATAGAAACTAATTGTTTGTCAAGTCTATTACAAATTTGGCATAAAACGTTTTTGTAATTTTAGAATGTTGATTCAAATGCGCATACAGTTTCTCACGTTCGTGAGTATCCAATTTTATAATTTCCTTCTGAGTGTATTCGAGCATGGATTAATATTGGACGTCACTTATGAATATTCCAAACCATTTTGTGGGCCGCAATGTCTGCCACCCCTATGAGGAAAGATATATTAGGATGTGATCTGAAGCACTTGATACACTTGCTAGACCTATTATGCTATAAGAAGCTATGTACTTCAATAGAGGAACATTTTGAAGGTGAATTGGACGTCCCTTCCAAATTACAGCAGTAAAACAAAGAAGTTCAACATATAAATCTTCAGGCAGGCTTTTCAACCAAACAGATGATTGAATACAGGGAGAATTGCAGTCACAACATACTTGAATTTTTTTTTCTCTCATATTTTGTTGGCTAATGAGATTTGTTTCCCCCAAATATGGCGTCGCATAAAACAACTCCCTCTTCTTTGAATTGGGCCTAAATCACATCTCTAAGTTGTCTCAGATGTCAATGACCAGGAACATTACAAGGAAGGCACCTTGAACCACAAGTTTTCGACAATAGAGGGAAATTAACACTTAGAAAAGTATGGAATGTTGAATAACCAGCCAATGCAGGCATGCCATATCTAGAAGAGACAAGTTATTCAAAAAGCTAGGATAGATCTAGCTGGCAGCACCAATGAAATCCAAGACCCGAAATTAATATTCAAATCATTTTTCACGAATCAAGCATTTGATGATCGAGTTGAAATCTATAAAAGACTGTCCACATGCTTCATTATTGTACATATTTTCTTTTTTTTGTCGGCAGTAGGACCAATCACAGTCATTATAGAAAATAATCTCAGTTATATTTTGTAACCCAGTTTATTTGAATATAGAATATTTGTGGTTTTTGTATGGTGTTTTCCAATATCTAGTATTTTATTTTGTTTTATTTTGTACTTTTTTTGTGTGTCGTTAAACATGGACGACAAACTTTTCTTTTTGCTTCCCAACACTTCAATTTAAATAAAGGCTACTTTGTTCGATCCTTACATTTTACATGGAAGAATATTTTTTCATAGGCCATACATATGTGGCACCTGCCCTATACTTAAAGAAAGAAATGGGAGGACCCCGTCCTGCTTTCATTCTTCGAGGTCCCGTAAATAGAATGAATTAATGAATCTATTTCAACAAGGCAACTTAAGTGTTGACGTCATGTTCCTGTTCAATATTTTGCATATATTACAGCTTCTTCTATTTGATAATATCCGTGCATATAAAAAATGTTGTGTCATATGTATGTATGTATATATATATATATATATATATATATATATATATATATATATTCTCTTTCTATTGCTTATGGGTTTCAATGAAATTTGTGAACCAAACAACATCCTGCAAATTGGAAGATGCTTTACATTTGGATAAAAAACAATCTATTAATATATATTAATATGAATACTATTGGAATACATAGAAACACTTTCTCTTTAAACTTTCCATGTTTTCTCCCCCTCTATTATCCCTTTGTGGTTTTATATTTAGTCGCATCTCTATGATAAAGGCCTCCTGGATTTGTGGATTGGAATATGCTCATATTTATATATATCTTCACACCATGAGCCCGACTGACCGTGGTGCCTTTCAATACTTAGCCAATTATCTGACCACTGTGTCCCAAGTTTGCGGTATCCAACACTTATGTTCCTTGTTCTGTGATCTACAATTTATGCTTTTACTAGTGATAACTCACCAGGGGTTCGAAAAGATTGGCATTAATAAACAAACAATAGATGTTTTTCTGTGAGATACATAGCCCGTTTTCCCTTTTCTTCTTCCTATGTATTATCTCTTTCTGGTTATATACTTAGTTGCCTTTCTATGATAGCGGGTTCCAGGGTTGGCAGGCTGACAAATTTTCATCTCCATCTATATCCTCACATGACGAATCTGACCGACCATTGTTCCTTTCCATACTTAGCCAATTTTATGGTCGCGGTTGCTGGGTTGGCACTTTCAAACTCTATTGCTTCTTGTTCCATGATATACATCTTGCTCTCAAAACTTCCTTACAATTCTACCATGGACTCCTCGAACTCGCAAGCTTCACTCTACCAGGGTTCACAAATGTTTCAAAGCATCTATCTCTACGACCGTCATTCCTTTCTATACTTAGCCAAATTTTTCCACATGTTCCATGATATACATCTTGCACCCAAACAATTCTCTGATCTACAATTCCACCCCAGGCTCCTCCAACTCGCAAACTTCACTTTACCCGAATCCATAAAAAGTTTCAAACCATTTATGGCTCTCTTCCATCCCTGCCACAATCGCACCCTTCCTAATACACATTAATTATTTCAGCCTCTAAATTAACTTCCATTGTTCCGTGACCTACAAATAGCACCCAGACCTCCGCCATATACAAATTGACTACCGGACTCCGACAATGTCCCTTCCTCCGTGTTACACATTATGCATTCAAATGTTCCAAGCGATACAATTTGACTGTCGAGGCCTCATGTCTTCTAGGGAGACCTTGTCACCCGATTTTGGATCCTCAGGTTGGTGGGCTCACAAAATCTCCAGTTCCTAGTCATTGTTTCCTACGTCGACCATCTTCATACTTCTTTCCAAATATGCAACAACAAAGGTTTAATGCTAAGACACCATCATGAAACAACCGTAAACATCGTCATTAATTAGAAAAATCCTCGAGGGCTAACCATCCCTATAGACCTTGTCCAAAATCATGCAGAGAAGATCTTTCCAGGTAATGGGAAAGCTATTAAAAATTTCAATATATTAGTGAAAACAAGTCTGGGCCACCATTTCCCTATTCTATACTTGGACACTTTTTCGATTGCGGGTTCCCAGATTGATGACCTCAAAATTGTTCTTTGAATCTTCCACAACTTGCAAACAGTTCTCGGAGTTCCGCGATATACAATTTGTCCACTGGAATGCCCCGTTAAGAGCCCAATCATCCGCCATTCCTTTCAATACTTAGCCCCAAGTTTGATGTATCTCCATGACATGGTACATTTACTTTGTATCGAGTCTGGCCTACAGTTTCCATTTTCCATACTTAGACACTTTTTTGATTTCGGGTTCTCGGATTGGCGGGCTCAACATTGTGTTTCCAATGTTCTGCAACTATCAAATAGTATTCAAAGTTCCATGATATACAATTTGTCCACAGGAATGCACCTTCATTCCCTAATATGTGGTCAACACTCCTGAAAGATACAATTTAACCCTTGGGCCCCCACCTTCCTTAATTGTTCTTCCCTGTCCCCACCACCTTCCTACTTCTCTCTGGATATGCAATTGGAAAGATTTAATGCTAACAATTTGTCATGCATGAACCTTAAACATGTCATTAATGAGCGAAAGGCTCAAGGAGATCTACCACACTTCTGCCATATACAAATTGACCACCGGACTCCCATATCATCCCCTCTTCTATGGTAGATATTTTTCACTCAAGTTACAAGACATACAATTTGACCCTCGAGAAGTCACATCTCCTTGGGGACCATTGTCACACTAATTTTGAAGCCCGTCTGAGCGCTTTCCATACTTTCCCATTTCATGGAATCTCTTTTGCGATTCCTTGGGTTGGCAGGTTCATGGAATCTCCAATTCTTAGTCGTTGTTTACTGTGCCCACCACCTTCGCACTTATTTCAAAGTATGAAATGACCAAGGTTTAATGTTAACAGTTCATCATGCAACAACCGTATAGACTGTCATTAAAAAGAAAAAGCGACGACGAGATAGTGAAATTTAAATGAAGCTCGACTCCTTGAATTTAAATGAATTTATTTTCTCTTATTTTCTCTTTTCTACCTAGAGACATGCTGAAAAGATCTTGCCACACAATGGGATATATATTACAAGTTTTAATATATTAGCAAAAACGAATCCACCCAGTCATTTCCCTATTCCATACTTGAGCCACTTTTCCAATTGCGGGTTCTCGGATAGGTGGGCTCCAGTTTGCACTTCCATTGTTTCGTGTCCTGCAAACATTACCCTGAATTCTGAGATATACAAATTTCCCTTTGGATTGTCCCATCATGCCCTCTTCCATGTTATGTGTTTTGCACTCAAAAATTTTCGAGACATACAATTTGACCCTCAGACCCTCACCTCCAATGGTTGTACCTTGTAACCCTATTTTGAAGCCTGCCCAATCACTTTCGATAATTAGACACTCCTTAATTTCTCTTTCCCATCCCCGCAACTTTCGTGCCTCTTCATTAATATGCAATTAGTAACCTTTCATGCTAACAACTCACCATGCATGAACCGTCAACATTGTCATTAATGAGTGAAACGCTTGAGGAGATATCCCATTAATACACATTAAACCAAGATCTGTGGAGAGTTATATTATCCCTTTCAATTTTTCATCTCAAACACGGGTTGTCACATTGGCCCATTCAGGAAATCTCTAATCCTTAATTGCTCATTGTCATACCTTCTATGTTCACACTTCTATGTATGCATTTACTACTCTTTAATGCTAACAGTGCATCACGCAACAGTCGTCGAAATTGTCATTAATGAGCGAAAGTCTCAAGGAGATCTCCCATTCACACACATTGGACCAAGATTTGCACAAGGTTATATTATCCCTTCCTACTCTTCATTTCAAACATTGTCTGGAGCAAATCAACGTTCTCGAAAACTTATGGAAGCAACTCAACAACAGTTCTTTAGAGATACAGTGAATATATTCGGACATTAGGACCAGAAATTCCAGTGGTCTAGGGGCGTACTCTTACTATTCATCTTGTTCCACCCATAACGAAGTGATTTGGACCTCTAGAATCACTCGTGTAGGCCGTGTCCTTGAGGTTTTTGATTGTAAGGAGGTGGTCTCTTAGTGCACCGAAAAATATATTTCAAGCCAAATAATTATTCCACTATGTGACCATTCTCCTGTTTCTTTGTCACCTCAGGTCTTCCACAAGATCTTAATATTGTCGTAGCCAACATTGACCTTTAGAGGACAAGATTGCAAACAGTTCCTAGAAAAACATGATAACGGGTTGGACCTCATACCCAAGTTCTTCGAAGACCCGACAACAGTTCCTGAAGATATCACAAAGTTACAGGTCAGTTCCTTTAGAAATCCATTATGGGAAATTGCTTGGCTATTTACCATAATAACGGGACATGAATCCAAGACAAGTATTTCCCATATAGTTATTTATATTTTGTACTTCACAGTCAATGAACAATTCATTTTCGATTGGGCAAAGATAATTTCCATTGAAATCCATTCCAACTGTTAATGTTTATGCCATTATTATAGTTCTTTGCATTTCAATAGATAAGAGCATCATAAGAACAAGATCACTGAGAAATACACATTCACAAGAGACACAACATTTATCCTGGGAAACACTCTAGGGGAAGAAAACCCAACAAAAACTTCCTTATCATAAATAGCTTATACAATGTTCAAGAGATAACTCAAACCAATACAGAAAGTCCTCCCCAAGAGGCGCGCCACTCTTCTCCCTCTCTCCAACTGGTAATTGTAGCTTGCCTCATAAGAGAATGAGCAAGTGAGTTGTGTGTTAGAAGTGAGGTGCTAGCCTCTTATTTATACAAGACTGGCACGTGTGAAAGGGTTTCACTGGCAGGGCTAACCTCTCACTCTGGGTGGGTAAACCCACCTTTAACTAATTCTGGGTCTTCAATAATAACTGTTGGGGCCGACTTCTTATTCTGCCCTTTATAATTGTCCAATGACCAATCCGCAAAAGGGGATTTGGTCCTTATACAATTACCGACATGATTAATCCACAATGAGGATTAATCCTAATAATAAAATAACAATAATAATAAGAATTCTCTTCACAGTTACATTATTTCAACACTCCCCCTTAACAAGAAGGGTATTCTTCATCAGCATTAGGTGAGAGAGGTCTCCATCATCAGTGGCATCAGGAGGAAAGTATCGTCAATATCATCTTGAAACATTCTCGAAAGAATGCTATCATCGTCATTCTCGAAAGAACTCTATCATCATCTGCATCAATTATGTATCAGTAAAAAAGATGATACCTCATCACAACACTAGGCTGGCAGTACTACACTGGCTCAATGTCACAGTTGTTAAGCTGGTAGCTCAGTGTCAGTCACATCTTTCTTTACGTCTAACAACTAGGTCAGAAGCAAGTAATATCATCATCTCACTTTATGTCTAACAACTAGGTCAGAAGCNTTGCTTTACGTCTAACAACTAGGTCAGAAGCATGAATCATCTTGCTTTACGTCTAACAACTAGGTCGGAAACAAGGAACACATCAACATCTCGCTTTACATCTAACAATGAGGTCAGAGGTGAGGAATCATCTTGCTTTACATCTAACAACGAGGTTAGAAGCAAGGAATCACAACGTCATGATTTATGTCTAACAATGAGGTCAGGAGCATGACTCATCTTGCTTTACGTCTAACAACTAGGTCAGAAGCAAGGAACACACAACGTCATGCTTTATGTCTAACAGCGAGGTCAGAAGCATGACTCATATTGATTTATGTCTAACAACGAGTTTAGAAGCAAGGAACACACAATGTCATGCTTTACGTCTAACAACAAGGTTAGAAGCATGACTCATCTTGCTTTATGTCTAACAGTGAGGTCAAAAGAAAGGAAAATATATATACTCCCCCTTTCAGGGAGGGTCCTTTTAGACTATACCAAGCTTATCTCGAAAGTGTTCAAAGTTTACATGAGATAGAGGCTTAGTCAACACGTCAGCAACCTATTCATCCATGCTAATGTACTGGAGCTTCAAGGCTCCTCTCTGTACCATGTCGCAGATGAAATGATAGCGAATATCTATGTGCTTCAACCTATTGTGGAATACATGATTCTCTGTCATCTTTATGCAACTTTAGTTGTCACATAGAATCATGGTTGCTATCATCTCTAAGTCAATTAGGCCTATCAGCAACTTTCGAAGCCATATAGCTTCGCAACTAGCAAAACATGTGGAAATGTACTCTGCTTCCATTGTGCTGAGAGCAATACTGGATTGCTACCTACTCTGCCACGAGATCATGGTTGATCCCAAACTGAAACAACATCCGGAAGTGCTTTTTTTTTCTGCAACGCTTCCTGCCCAAGCTGCATCAGTATATCCACTCAATTTGAAGTCATGATCTCCATCATAGCTGAGACCACAATCCATTGTACCTTTAAGGTACCTCATCACATGTTTTGCAGCCACTAGGTGAACACGTCTGGTCTCTACCAAAAACTAACTCAAGGTGTTCACTGCAAAACAAATGTTTGGTCTGGTGTTCATCAGGTACATCAGTGATCCAATAATCTGTCTGTACAATGTGGCATCTATCAAGTCTGACGAAGTATCGACCAATAACTTCAGCTTCGCTTCCATGGGTGTATTCATGGACTTTCATTCTAGCATGTCGAATCTCTTTAAGATTTCGACCGTGTACTTCCCTTGATTAAGGAATATTCTTTATGGACTCTGCCATACCTCAAGACCTAAGAAGTAATGCATTAGGCCAAGGTATTTCATTTCAAATTTTGCGGAAAGTCTCTGTTTACATTCAGCTATGATCTTTTCTTCTCCAGTTAAGAATAAGTCATCCACTTACAGTAGTAATATTACTAGTTCATTATCCATAATTTTGAAGTAGAGATTTGAGTATGCTTTACTCTTGGTAAAGCCTAAGCTTGTCAAGAAACTGTCGATACGGCCATACCAAGCTCTGGGAGCTTGCTTCAATCCGTATAAGGCTTTCTTCAATCGACAAACACGAGACTTTTTGTCTTCAAACTCAAATCCTTGGGGTTGCTCTATATACACTTCCTCTTTGATAACACCATTCAGGAAAGTTGTCTTCACGTCCATCTGGTGCAACTTCCATTTCATCTTGGCAACAAGAGCTATAATGATTCTGATTGAAGTGTATCTGGCCACAAGAGAGAATGTCTCTTCATAGTCAATACCTTCCTTCTGGGAAAAGCCACGAGCGACAAATCTTGCTTTATATTTCTCAATACTTCCATCAGCAGTATGTTTTATTTTGAAGAACCATTTTGATGATACCACATCCTTACTTTTTGGTCTAGGAACTATTTCCCATACATCATTCTTTATTATGGATTGGTATTCCTCTGTCATGGCATCTGCCCATTCCTTATTTTGAATGGCTTCTTCATCAAGTAGATTGCACATCAAAGTCGTGTGACTGGAGAATGGGTTTGGTCTTTTCACCTATCTCGTGGTTCCTTTTGGAACACGATACTTCTCTCCATCTTGAATAAGCTCTCTTTCCCAAGCAGGATTTCTTTTATGGGAGAAGGTCATTTGAGGAGGTTCTTGAACTTCTGTTATATCATGATCTTCAGGAGTCTCCTCATCAGGTTCTGCGGATCTGGGAACTTCCCGAGCATGGATTCAGTAGTCTTGGGATTTACAGGTTCCTCTTCATATACTTCTTCAAGCTGACATCTTCTCAATTTCTTAAGTGTTGCTTCTTCATCAAAGGTCACGTCCCTGCTGATCTCAATATGGTGGTGACCAGGTATGTAGATTCTGAAGGCCTTGGATACCTCACAGTATCCCACAAATATTCCCTTCTTTCCGGAAGGTTCCAACTTGTTTCTTTTCTCTTTCGGTATATGAATAAATATTGGACAACCAAATATTTTGAGATTGCTTACCTCTGGCTTCTTTCCAGTGAACATTTCTTCTAGCATCTTGAACCCAAGTGCACTATGGGATAATCTGTTCTGCACATAGACAGTTTCCATTTCTGCTTCTGCCCATAAGCACATAGGAAGATCTTGATCGTGAATCATAGTCTTTATAGCTTCCATAATTGTTCTGTTCTTCCTTTCAGCTACACCATTTTGTTGATGATTATAGGGAGTAGTGAGTTCCCTCTTGATCCCAACATATCTGCAGAAGTTCACGAACTCCTTTGAGGTATATTCTCCTCCATTATCTTACCTGAGTATCTTAATCTTTCTTTCGAAAAGATTCTCTATCAAGGCTTTGAATTCCTTGAATTTATTGAATACTTCATCTTTAGATTTTAAGAAATGTATCCAGGTCTTATGAGAATAATCATCAATAAATGATACATAGTATACATACCCGCTAATGGAGGATGATGGCATTGGGCCACACGCATCTGAATGGATGAGTTCCAATGCTCCTTCTTCTTTGTTGTCCCTCTTTGGAAAAGGGTTCTTGATTTTTTTCCCATGCGCACATCCATTGCATATGCCTTCCTGATCAACCTTGAGTTCTAGTAAACCTGTGACAACTTTGCATATGTATGGTAGCGCCTTGTAGTTGATGTGATCCAATCTTCTATGCCAAAGTTCACATGAGTTTTCGATGGCATGGGTCATGGAAGTTTCTGGGTGACCCTTCAGCTTATATAAGCCATTTTCTTCACTTCCGATGATGATTGCTTCATTTAAGGATTCTCCCTTAGCCCACATAAGAACTTCTCCATAAATGAAGGAAACTCTATAGCATTTCTTTTCTAAAGATGATATGGAGAGTAAGTTCTTCTTTAGGCCCGGTACATAGAGTACGTCCTTCATTGTTATTGAGTTTTCTGAATCTAGCTTGTAGTTTGATTCTCCTATTCCCTTGATGGGATATTGATAATCATCTCCAACAGTTACTTTCTGAGAAAAATTCTTTTCTGAAATATAAGAGAGAGTATTTTTCTTACCCGTCATATGTTTTGATGCACTGCTATCAATGAGCCATGTGTCCTCTCCAGGTGATACAGATCTTGAGAGAGCTGAGATCAAGACATGGTCCTTAATCATCTTCATAGGTGGTTCTTCATCTTTGGCTATATGAGAATGTTGACTTTTGTGCTTCCTCTTGTATTCTTATATTCTGACTAGACAATTATTCGCCTTGTGTCCCATCTTATCACAATGATAGCATTGTATAGATGAGAGATCTCATCCCTTGCATTGTCCTTTCTTCTGAAAATTTCTTCAATGAGATTCTTGGTTGTTGAATTTGTTTGATGGTTGCGGTTCTCTATGAGATTCCCTTTTGAAGTAGGGTTTCTTCCTTCCTCCTTTTGTATGAGTAGCTAGGGCTTGATCATCATCCCTTGCTAGTAGTTCTTCATGGTTGGCTACCCTTGTCTCTTCTTAGATGCATTCTTCCCATAGGCTTTCAAACTGTAGTTTCTCCTTTCTGCCACATACTGATTCGAAGAAAGCATCCCGAGGTCTTGTGAGACCATTTAGGGCTGTTATTACGAATTCATCTTCATCGATGGTGTCTCCAATTTCTTTTAACTGTTCTTTTATTTCTAAGATTCGGGAGAAATATTCTTGAATCATTTCTCCTTTTTGCATCTTGGTATTCTTCAATTGAGATCTTAGATTCATCTTTCGATTGATGTTATTTCCTTCATATAGTTTGCTTAGAGCGTCAAACATTTCCTTTGGAGTCTTCTTGGATGATACATACGGGATTAGGTGGTCTTTGATTGAATCTGTAGTGATTCTTTGAGCCCTGATTGAGTCTTTCTGATGCTTCGCTTTCTCTACGACATCTTCAGGTTCCTCCACTTCTTCTTTGATATATTTTGCTAGGTCATTATCTGCAAGGATTAGACTGATCCTATACTTCCAGGCACAAAATTTGTCTCTGCCTTCTAATTTCTCAACAAGATTTGTGCTTGCAGACATCTTTTACTTGAGGCTACGAAAATGACCAAAAATTGAAAGTGCTTAAAATCAAATTTTGACCTTACCAGGAGGTGCACTTGGCTGAGGCGAGTAGCCTGGTACACTTGGATCTGAGAAAATCCAATTTTTACCCTGTCAAATCTGATCTGCGGATATCTAGACTGGTGCTTCTGGTAATTTTGGTACTCTGGTACTTCTGGTACTTCTAGTACTGGTTTTCTCGTACTTCTAGTACTTTTGTGAAACTAGGGTTTCACTTTCTAGGAGATCCAGCCACTGAAAGGGCACGCTCTAGGTTCCAAATTGATCCTGGGGGGAGGGCACAACATTCTAGAGGTTTAGGGAGCTGAAAAGTGTTACTTTTGCAAAACCCTAATTTGCAAGTGTTGCAACAGTGACGTTTTTCCTCTTGCAAATTGTGCTTCCTTCAGGTTGGCTATGATACCATGTTAATGTTTATGCAATTATTATAGTTCTTTTCATTTCAATAGATAAGAGCATCATAAGAACAAGCTCACTGAGAAATACACATTCACAAGAGACACAACATTTATCCTGGGAGACCCTCTAGGGGAAGAAAACCCAACAAAAACTTCCTTATCATAAATAGCTTATACAATGTTCAAGAGATAACTCAAACCAATACAGAAATTCCTCCCCAAGAGGTGTGCCACTCTTCTCCCTCTCTCCAAATAGTAATTGCATCTTGCCTCATAAGAGAATGAGCAAGTGAGTTGTGTGTTAGAAGTGAGGCGTTAGCCTCTTATTTATACAAGACTGGCACATGTGAAAGGGTATCACTGGCAGGGCCGACCTCTCACTCTAGGTGGGTAAACCCACCTTTAATTAATTATGGGTCTTCAATAATAACTATTGGGGCCGAATTCTTATTCTGCCCTTTATAAGTGTCCGATGACCAATCCGCAAAACGAGATTTGGTCCTTATACAATTACCGACATGATTAAACCATAATGGGGATTAATCCTAATAATAAGAATTCTCTTCACAGTTACATTATTTCAACACCAAACTGTCATGATTCAAAGAATCAAATAAATTTTATATGTCATCATACTTGATTTTCTCAATAGTGCATTGTTGTTCGTTTCCAAAATTGTCTCTGTCCAAGAAAATAAACTATGAATTCGACCCAGTAACATTCTGGTACCAGTCCTTGTGGAGGCACAAGGCCTCCCATTGTTTTTATGAGATTTTTAATGGCTTCATCTCAATTTTCAAAGATTTATTGTTAGGAAAGGATGCTCCCCAGATGTCTGTCCAAGAAACCAAGTTTTTGGACAAGAAGGGGACACTTGAACAAAAGGAAAATTACAGTGTAATAATGATCTTTGGCTCCAAGGAAAATCCTACTTTCCTTCCATTCCACATTACAGACAAGATGTTTTTTACAAAAATAGAAAGGAAATACAACCACCGGTTGCATTTTTTCCATGACAAGAGAAAAAAATAGTTCATTCCTCTTCCCTGGAAAGTTGGGGGCTTTGTGTGCAAAAACATCAACAAAATTGATGAATTCCTAGGCCATTTCAAGAACTTGAACCTAAAATATGTTGAAAGGCTATAAGGGTTCGAACCTAATGGGATTTTTTGAGAACATTTACTATCATTTGGCTTTAGCAACTCATTTATCCATAGTCCCCTGACCGAAGATAGAGATAGTGACAACAACACTCCTTTCTTCTGACGATTGCGACGTAGAGACATTGCAAAGTGAAATTGAATTGTACAGACAAAAGGGAAAAGGATCTGGTGAGAAGAGTGTCTATTCCTCGACCAACACTCCCAATATCATGACATCACAGAGCATCTCTTCAATGACCCGCCTCGGTAAGAAAGAAACCCAAAAAACTTCAAACGGAGGAGGAGATAAGAACCCTCCTCGTGGAAAAATTGATAGTTCTCACAAGCTTCCCCCGATGAAGAAGAGAAAAAACAT
The DNA here is from genome assembly GCA_009831015.1 of Picea engelmannii. Classification (NCBI taxonomy): domain Eukaryota; kingdom Viridiplantae; phylum Streptophyta; class Pinopsida; order Pinales; family Pinaceae; genus Picea; species Picea engelmannii. The sequence continues at coordinate 848,730 of ML778375.1, read as the reverse complement.
TGTAGGGCAGGTAGAAGAACCTAAAATTGAAAGTGAGCACATGCAACTTGAAACTTCTATGGATGCCCTGTTGCAGAAAGTTGACCCGCATGCGAACACGATGCACCATAATTCCACAATGGAAATAACTGAGACCGACATTTTTGACGAAGATGATTCATTCGTATTCCAGAGCGTTGTTTTTGACAACCAATCTATAAATTTAATCATTGAAAAGAGAGATGTAAGAAATAAGAAAGGAAAATCTCGTACAGAGATTAAATTTAGGAAAATGCAACCGTCCCAAATATCCCAATTTCACCATGTAACGGGTGATGCTCTTGATGATTCCATTGGAGGAATTGAAGTGGAGAATGCCAGACATAACAATTGAATCAAGGAATTGGAGGAGGCTTTCATTGATACCCTAGCGTTTTCTAGTCCTTTAGAAAAAACCATGCCTGCTAACCCTGCAGCCAAGTTAAAAGGATCCTCCAACCTCCTCACATCCTGTAGAACCTTTGTAGAGAAGAACATCAAGAAAATAATGCAGCTAATTACTGAAGCCTGGGAAACATCACAAAATATAGCTTCCTTTCGAAAGAGGGAAAATGATTTGCACAGACATTTGTAGACGAATTAAAAAAATGAAGAACATTTCTATGAACAGATGGTGACCCCTTTTGCCAACCATGCCATCAACAACTTGGATCTAAAAAGAAGACAAGAGGATCTCCCCTCCCCAAATTGGATCAAACAATTAAAATCATGCCAACAAAATAAAGTTAAGAACCTACAGCTCATTGTCGAATCATGTGAACAAGCCATATCATAGAAAGAAGATTTATTCAGAAACCTGACCCAAATAGACTTAACTGGAAGTACCAAGGAGGTTCAAGACCCAAACTTAATCCTCAAATCCTTGTCCTTGACCAAACAAGCCTTCGATGAACAACTTGATATTTTAAAGGGGTTGTCTTTAGAAAAGTTTTATGACATCCTTGAATATGGTGAAGATGAGGTCGAGAACTGGCTAGTGGACTATTCAACACATAATGAAGAAATTGAATAGGCTCTACTTAGTATTTCTGTGGATCTAAGGAAATTAGAAAACGATCTTTTCAACATAGAAATCTGGGATGAAATCAACGTGGCCCCCGTGAGAAGCTACATTGAAGAATGGTTCCAACGGAGAATGGACAAGCTCATCGACGAAGGGAAACAATCGATTGGCACGATTCCAGTGGTCGTCGATGACAACAACAAAAATGCATCGGATTCACAGTAATTCTATACTGATCACATCTTGTTTTCTTTATCAATCCAGTTATTCTACCTCTTTAAATAGAAATCCAGTTATTCTACTTCCAATTTCTCCGTTTCAAGTCTTCCTCTCTACCGTCCCACACTTCTTCTTTCTACAATCATATTTCTTGTACTTATTTCTTTTATGGTTTGTGGGACCCCCAATCCCAGTCTATATGACAAACACATTTAAATTTCCAGAAATATCGAACAGATTCCAAAAATATGTAACATACATTATTAATTTTTGATAAATTTCAAAGAAAACTAATCCTAGAATGTTAATTTTTTTTTCCTTCAACTATACTGGATGTCAGAAAATTGTGTTTATTATATTTGAATTTTTAATGTGTGTGCTTCCTGGTACTTTTTTCCAGGAACGTTTATTGCAAGGTATTATTAATTTTTGATAAATTTCAAAGAAAACTAATTTGGGAATGTTAATTTTTTTTTTCCTTGAACTATGATGGATGTCAGGAAATTGTGTGCTTCCCAATCCTTTTTTCCAGGAACCTTTACTGCAATTCATTAAGACAAAAAATTTCTAAGGCCCATGTTTGAACTATACACACCCAAGGAAAAAACTGTATCGTTCACATATTAACCTTGGGGGTCATCTACCAGCCCAATGTCTTGTGGTTGGCCCATAACACACTGCCACAAGTCATCCTCTGCATGGATACCACCTGTACTTAAAGCTACTTCCCACGTGTCTATGCTCCGTCCCACTGTAGCAATGCATTTATTCCCATTCCAACCTGGCAGGGACTACGCTGCCATGCAACACTTGTTGATGATAATGATAATTATTTATTAAAATTAATGTTTGTTTTAATTAAATATTGTTGATTTGGTAAACAAAGTTAATAAAAAATTTAGGCTTTCAAGAATAAGATTTATTTTCAAATCTTATGTAGTTCAATTAAAACTAGTCTAAATCCATCTTAACCTCGGATTTAATCTCACATGATGCTTGGTAGATTTGAGATCAAAATGGATCTAGACTAGCGTAATTCTATTTATCAGTAGAGAACCAAATTACATTTTGTAGGTGTCTTAAGCACGATCCAACCATGGGTAAATTGATCAGAAAATAGAAGTCTGAAGGGTCCCAGTAGTTGGCTAATATGCCACAAATAAATATACATTAAGATGAGTTGGTAACAACCCAAAATAAGTCGGAAAATGACCATTGAAGTACAAGTAAACCTGCTATGAAAAACACATCGGGAAAGCAATCACAAAGAAAACCCAGGAGGTTGGAAGGAACCAGACAGGGAAGTATGAAGATCTCACATCAACATCACCAGATAGCAATGATGCCAAAGTAAATCCCATCCGACAAACACTAGAAAAAGAGAAACCAAAAAGTTGCACACCCTCAAAAAGGACCTGAAAGTGTCGTCACATCAACACCGCATGCCCTTAGAATGGACCTCAAATATTTGGCCAAAAATACCATATAATATGAGGAAGAGAGAGTCATCGACACCCTCCATAAGGACCCCATTCTGAGCAAACATCAAACCATTCCTCTCGACAAGAACAAGACAGAGAGGGAATGAGACACCATGGATTGCCCCGACTGCTCCCCCCAAAAAACCCCACCACCGACAACAAAACATAACATAGCTACAACAAAGAGCCACTGGGATAGAGCTGCAAAATGAATCGCAGTCCCCAAGGAGGAATGAGAGGAGAAGGATCCCTGAAGGGATCCACGCCAAGCACATAGGAAAAAAAAAAAAGACGACGACTAGGGTTTCCCCTAGCCACAGAACCTCACACCATCATGCCTATCCAAAACGAAACACCACTGGGAACAACAACAAGACGCACAGAAACTAGCAGACAAAGAACCAACAAGCCTGCAATCACTGACAACCTCAAAACAATATGTATGTAGTATAAAATTTATTTTTCTTATAAAATTTATGATGTAAATAAAAATATTTTATGTTATTTGATATTTTATGATTTTCAAATATTTTTATTAATAATTATTTAAAATCGATCTAATTATAATTATATTTAAATTATCAAATATATTAATTACATTACCATATAAAGAAATAAAAATTATTTTGAAAGAAAACAAGTTCTAAATAAGAAAAACATTAACAACCATTATTAAGATAAAACCAAAAAAACCATCATAACTTTGAGAAACATGGCCAAAATTTTATTAGCCTCACTAAGATCATATAAGGAAAAATTATTGAGGATCGATGCATTGGCTCTAAATCTTTCTTCCATTTATTTTCCACTTATTTTTACCCTGTTAATGTAAATATATCTTGTTTATAAATATTTACCAAGTAATTAAAAAAATAACAATTTTTTTCTAAGTTTCAATATAGTTGTTCAATCTCATAAAAATCATTCTAATTTTTTTCCCCTTATATTTACTTGTTCAATCTCATAAAAAAGTGTCATAAAAAAGCGTGACGAACTTTTTTTTCCTTATATTAACCGCTCAATCTCACAAAGAACATATTTACAAATATGTTGTTATGAGACTTGCACTTTAGAGAATTGATTTGTGAAAGTCATCCCATCTAGAAACGAGTTTGAGCATTAGTTCACAATTTTTACTTGCTATCACTTCAAAATCACCAAATCAGCCCAAAATTCATATATCCTTAATCAATTTCAAACAGAGAGCATGTGGCTTTGGGAAATTTTCTATCACAAATTCACTATATTATCTTATCTTTGGACATTATAACAAATACATAACAACATCGTACCACAAACTGATTTTTCTAACCTAGAACCCAACCCTTCACACCACAGGGGTTTGAGATCAGTGTTTTACAGAGAGGTCCTCCATTAAAAGGCATATATTTAGGTTACGAGAATGGTTTTTTGTTACTATTGTGACATGGATATGAAAGATTGTTCTATTTTTCTTTTTGAAATGAAGAAGAATTTGTTTGGTAGATACAAAGATTTATTAGAATATGTGATTCGATATAGCTTGATATGGAATCCTATCCTATCAGATCTGATGGGAACCAAAAGCTCACAAGTCACAAAATCACATGGATAATTAGCAGAAATCCCTGCAAGCTTAATTCAAACCACCGAGAATCCACTATTCAAACAATCAAAGATAAACACTTCTTGTATTTGAGGTATTTAAAAAAAAAAAATAATGTAACGTTACATTATGTACTATAACGTGACAACATATCTCTTATATTGAGCTGCAGAGTGCCTCTCAGCATAAACATTTTTTGGTTATCATAGTGTATTTAATGGCTAATTGTTATATCCTTAATTTCCACCCTATAAAGTCAGAGAGGAACAAAACAAAAGATGTAAGCCAAGAAACAACCCTTAGCTCAGGATTCAAACAAGTTTTGAAGGGTATCGTTGGTCATCCATGGGACAACCAATGACATGTTACTTATCATTAGTTCACAAAAAATGCCACTCTCTGTAATCTTCTAGATTTGTGTAGTTTCCAATAGGCAAGTGAGGGATGGGTTGTTTCTTCGTGGCATGAGCCTTGCAACTCACATCATTCAAGTCTCCATTGGTCTCTAGAAGATATAGAATCTCTCCCAAGCGTATTCCAAGAATCTATATAAAGAAGAAAAATATTGAGTAGGTTGTAGGAGTTGGAGCTAGAACTTCAGGACTGCACCAACCATGTCATATGAAGGAGAACCTTCAGAATAAGGTATGTCATTCGTCCATTTTCTAATGTAATTGTGAGTATGATTGATTGTTTCTAAGGAAATCCATAGAATTATATTCCACAGTTTGTCTAGGATCAATAGGTAGACCCTAGGGAGATCTTGTTATCCACATGTGATATTTTCTCCGTAACAAATTGGCGACTCCATTGGGGAAGAATATTTCATTCTTCTTTAGGTCAGAATCCTTTGCCTATTATCCTCTATTTTGATTTGGTTTTTTTCTTCCCTTATTCTCCCTCGGAGGTTAGATCCCTCAGATATGACAGATTTGAGTTAGATCTCTCTTTTTAAAAAATGTTTTGCAAGGTGTCGCTTGTTGCACTACTAGTGACAAGCGACTGGTCTCCAGTTAGAGGCCATTTGACCTGCGACACCCCCTTAAAAATTTAAAAATTGTAAAGTTTCCAGATTTCTTTGGTTAGATCTAGATTTGTTTGATCTCACAAATCTATGATTGATATGTACCTTTGGATCTTGTGTCTGGTTGAGTCCTTTTGTCACACCATTTTCATTCAATTTCGGTTTGAAGTGTGTTTGTGTGGCTTGCTTGGATTTCTTGTGTCCACTTGTTTGTTGTCTAATGATCCATTGAAGTTGGGAAGTGCACCCAACATATCTGGTAGTGTCCCATATTTATTGCATTTGGTCCTTTTCCCCTCTTGTGATTTGTGTTCATTTATAGATCTACCTTAATAGTGAGTTTTTTGTTTATATGTTTGTAGAGACATTACGATGTGCTTCTTAGCATCACTGCCAATTTTCTACAACCCTTTGCTTGTTGATTTGCTAGTTTTCCATTTGCAAATTGTGTTCTTGTTTAGATTAAGGAATTTTTGCATGATATTTGGATAATAAACAAAACATAAATATTTGCATGCATACAAGCTTTTGAAGCATTAAAGACAAATTGCATTGTTGAAGTGTTTGGTTTAATATATTGTCAAAATTTTGGTTCTGATTTGTTGTGCATGGTTACTTGGTGTCTTAGAGATTGCATTGTAAAGTTTACAAAGAAACATATATCTTTCCCTCCCATAGATAGAATTCATCCAATTGAAAAATTACATTGACATCTTTGCATTTCTTTGGTTGGGTCAAGAGTAGAGAACAAAATAAAAGTTTCATCCATCTCCCTTTGTTATAGACACCAACCATAAGAAAGGATTGATATAGATAAAATCAACTAGACTCTTTTATTTGCTAGCAAGCCAACACTAGATAGGCCTAGGGAGTTAGAATAGGATTGGAGAGTAAACTCTCCAAGGCCACCCAAAAAAAACCTGTAAGTCATATAGAGTGTAAAATCCATTTTTTCAACCACTTTGTCAGGAAGCTCCTCTAACATGGGAGTCAAGCACAAGGTCGCATCGGGGTAAGTAGGGATATTAAACCTCTCTGCTTGTTTTGGTGTTTGCGGTATCACTTCGATTACTACTTATACAAGGGTTTTGTTGGTTTCATGCCTCTGTGTGAGATAACACCTTCAAATATTTGGGCTTAGTTAACCTTCCCTTACATGTGGTGCGACCTGCGACTATTCACCTGATCATTGATTATGAGGTGGTAGCCCTAGTAACCATTCCTAGGGTATCTACATAGATGACTTAAGGTGGGACATACTTGTAGTACCTAGGGTAGACGTTTGTTCACAGTCTCAGTTCCCCCAAAGGGTGTTGAATTTAATAAAGGGCACTTGCACTAGTAAGGGTTGTTTCACATATCTCATCATCACTATTTGATGGGTTCTCAAATCGACATCTTTTTAAAACACATCCAATAATTTCTGCATGCCTTTTGCCTATTCCCATTTCCATATTAATACACTTTCCATCCAGAATGATACATTTTTGGTCAAGGTATAATTACTCACTCAATATGCCATATCAATACTTATTCGTATGCATTTTTTAGGATATTATTACCTTTCATGCTAACAATGCTTTACATGAACAAAGTTGCATAGGCACCTTCCCAACGTGAGAGATGAAATTCATGTTCAAGTGTAGTTCTTGGATCTCTAGTGATTGTTGCAAATATCATTGATACAACTCCAAGTGCCACAAATGTGGTCATTGTTACAACTCTCGTTGTTGCAACTCTTATTGCAAACTATTTCTACAACTCCACAAATCATTGATCAACTACAAAAATGTCACCATGGATTGACCAGTCAACCAATAACCACTTAGGAACATGACAAGGAAAATTGGGCACCAATACAGAATGTAAAACTCAGCCACCACCTGTCGTGGCCGATTTTAGTCACCGTGCACATGATTTTTCTTTGTTTTTAAAAACACGATGTAACAAGATGAGACAACTTGATTCTCCTCATTGTCCATCGATTTTATTAGATAATTTAAGAAGAATTCATTTTGTATAAATACTCTGGTTCTCTCTTATCCAAGCGACAAAGAAAAATAAAAAGATAGCTTGTAAAACCGAGTTGTATTGATCCATGCATTTTTGTTTAATAAAAGTTATGTTTCGTTCCTTCTCAATTGGTGGTGTGTTAAGCATTTAGTTCCTATTGTATTCATAGACTAGTACCTCATCTAAGGAGGTAGGGACCCCTCCTTAGCTCGATATTGTTTGTATATTCTATTTGTAGTAGTATTTTTAGCTTCATTTTTATCTTTTTATTTATTTCGAACAATTCCTTCATTAATATCTTGCTGTAAATATAGTGTTATCTATTACTATAGTTTTGGATTACTGTCACTTAGTGCTAATGTTGCAACATACTATTCCTTGATTCATGAGTAAGAGTTGTAGCATCATTTCTTTATTTATTTCCAACAATACCTCTATAAACACATTGTGTTGCAACTGTATTGGTTTCTCGTTGCTGAAACTCTGTTGCCGCCACTCTATTCAAACATTTTAGAATCTTGTGTTTTGATTGGTTAGAGTGTAGTTGTATCATCTTTCATTCATTTTCATTTATTTCCAACAATTCTTCCATTCAACTTTTTTTGAGTAGTTACCCCTCCTGCAATTTTGGTTGTTATGGTTCATGCTATTGTAACTCGTGTTGTTGAGGCTCTCGCTGCAACTCTAGATGCTGAAATTCCCATTGCTGCAACTTTCCCTATTGCAACTATGCATCTAACTCTCTATTTAACGATATTGTGGTTTGCAAATCGAGATAATTTATTTTCCTTGTTTACAAGCACAATGTGGTTTGATTCTTATAGTCTAAGGTACATGAGCCATAAAAAATAAATTGATATCACCTTAGTACTTGGACAAGTCACCTTTACTTTCCTACATGAGTGATTTACTTTTCTGCAACTGTGATTTACTTTTCTGTAAGAGTGATTTACTTTTATGCAAGTACGATTTAATTTTTTGCAAGAGTGATTTCCTTTTCTGCAAGTGTGATTTAATTTTCTATAAGAGTGTTTTCCTTTCCTAGAAGAGTGATTTAATTTCTTGCAAGTGTGCCATTTACTTCCATTCAAAGTGTCCTTTTACTTCTGCAAGTGTGGATTTGTTGTAGTTTAATTCAGTGACTTTCTAAATCATTCATGTATCTTGTCTCGTGATATTCATTTGAAAGTATTACAACTCATTGGCAATTACAAAATTATACTTGCATACATGGTGCACGACAATTTGTAAGTGTAATACGACCTCAAATTGATAATTAAATGTAAAAATCTTCAGTTGCTTACTAAATTAATTAGGCAGTGATTGAAAAGTATGCCATTTTTGGTGTCATTGTCGAGGATTTATGAAAAGTATAGTTCTTGTCTTTCTATTGCTCGTGGGGAAAATCCACCTATTACTATACCCGGGTCAAAGTACAGGCAGAGCTATGATCTCCCTTAAAAGAAAATCTAAATCCTAAAATACCCCAAACACTTTAAAAGGATGAACATAAAGAGATAGGAAAGTAGTTCAGAAGTAGTACCTTTGGTCCAAACGCTCAATGTCAACCTCTTCCAACTTTATAGCTTCCTTAGATGTCAGTATCCTCTTAAAGATGACTTGCATCAACACTTAGGCAAACAACGCTACAAATATTCTATTTATACTCATCAATTAGGGTTAGATATAAAACATTATGCATAAATCAAATGGAAAACATAAAGATATCATTTGGGACAGTAAAAACATTCTTTTATTCAAATCCAAAGATTGAAAATTAAAAAATTTGTAAGTCAATGCTCTGCAAACCTAGTTCGGGCTCCTCTTATTTTTTCTCCAAGTGCACCATCCCAATACCTTCTCTCACAATCAAATGATCACTTTTGGGAAAGGGAAGGGGTTGTATAGGAGAAAGGGCTAGAGAGGGAATGATGAGGTAAGAACTCAGAAAAGGATGCAAATACTTGGGCAAGGAAGGAAAGGGATTTGGGAAGAGTTTCACTGTTATAATACTTAATGTTGGAATGGGACCCCAAGACTTCATTTTATATGAAAAACAAATATTTATTCGGTTTGGGGATGGGATACAATAGGTGAATTGGTTGGGAAACCTCCAATATCCCGTTAACTCTGCCAAATTCCTTACAATTTTTTATTTTTTTCAACTTTTGGAGATAAACGTGGGTTGTTTAGTATGCATCTAGTGTATGTACATGGGATTTATAGAATGCATATAGCGTATTTATGTGGGACATAGTGCAACAAGATGCGTACATGCTCCAAAAAATGGTTTTTTAATTAGAGTTCCTCAATAGTAAAATGGAAAATTATGCAAGTAGAAAGGCCAATGCCATGTATGCATAAGTAGGGAATTTTAGGTCTATAATAGATGCCTCCTAATGTGTGAGTTCATAAGAGAAGCTGATGGCTGAAATACATTACAATACCTTTACCAGTGGGAATGAAAGAAGTCGAGTGAGCTCGAGACCAGAGTTCGGGAGCACATCATCTGCAAAATAATAATCTCTCCGAGGCGGGAATAACCATGCTCGGGATGAACTAATCATGGCTTCCAATCAAGTACACTGTAGATCCATGTCACATAAATGTCTATATAAAGTGCAGCTACGAGAAATACACAACATATCTACATCTCAAAATCAATTGATGATATTCAAGTACAATATAATACGCATCTTTAAGAAGTATTGATGCTTGCAACTAGAGATGAAAACACCATATCTCGAGAAACAACTTCAATATATTCAAAAGATCAGGTAGGAGTAAAATAAGAGTGTAAGACTCACTACTCTAAGTTCTTCAATAAGCCATCATGAAAATACTGGAGGCTCGATGATCGGGCAGAGAACTTCGTTGATTTTGAATCTGGATTTGAATAGACTCACAGGATGGCTGACTCATGAAATTCAAGAGACAAACTAAAGAAATTCCAACTTAGGTTGGATAAAAATTCCCTTGGACAAAATCACAAAGATGATCAGACTCAGGCAACGTAATATTGACATAATTTTGTGATGTAGGAAGCATCACAAAATCTCCATATGTTTGGAAGAGTAACCAAACGGAGGAGGACGCAAATATATGTAGCAAGAACATTTTCCTAAGGTCATACTAAATCCCAATGCCTGATGAATAAACAGAAGTATGTTCTTTGTCCAAGGGTGACTATCTTTGTTGTCGAAAAAAATAATGTATATTTCCCATCCCCTCTTTTTAGAATATTTTATTTTTTTGTCTTTTTCAATTTTTAAATGATCTTGAAAAAGAATAAAATAATGCTACGTTACAAAGGAAGAATGAGTGTCACGAGCAAGAAAACTAGTTCCAAGCACATGAAACATATTGATTCTCGAGGAAAGGAGACATCTGTAGGATAAGGACACTCGGGGAAAATTCTTCCATGGGTCAAGGTGTCAGATCGCAAAGGAAAAAAATGTTGTAAGTCTTACGTATAAGGAATGATTTAAAGGTTCAGTTGAGAGCAACATGGAGCTGACATTAGGCCAAAGATGCAAACATGATACATGCAATGCAATTAAGCATGAAATGACAAGACTCCTTCCATGTGATTTTTTACGAGCCCACAGAAGGTAAGCTCGGTGGTTTTTTCATGTTAGTCTAAAAAAATGTTAAACATAGTTACCGACTTAATCAGAACTGTGACCTCAAAACTAGAACTCTGGCCCAAAAAACCCATATTTTTGCATAAAAAACATCAAAATAAACCCCCAAATCAAAAAGTGTTGCTACTAGTAGCACCATTTTTTTAAACGGGGTCAAAATTACAACATTTTTCAAACATGGCCTTCAAAACTTAGACAGTAGCTCAGAAAAACCTTAAAATCAACACCTAAAAGAAGAAGAAGATGTTTTTTTTTACTTTACAAAACGTTAAATTTTGAGATCATTTGAAATCGTATTTTTATCACTTGGTACCATTAAAACCAAAACATCAAAATCAACCATCAAATTGAAAAATAATGCTACCGGCAACACCCATTCTAAAATTGGGGTATGAAAATGACACATTTTTATAATGTGGTAACATAACTCATCATTATTGTAAACAAAATCATAAAATCAACCCTTAAATGTTTACTTTTTAAAACTTATTATCACGCAAAGCACAAGGTAATACATAATGCCATGAAAATATTACAATATACTTTAAAAATTCAACGTCACTTTTTAATAATTTTTTACTTATAATAATAAAAAGGTAAATACAAGTTACAATGAATGAAACATAAATAATTTCTTAAAATTATTTTTATATTGACCATATTCAAAACATATGAGCTAAGAAATTTTATTATACTATCCATAATAAAAAAACATATCATTCATAAAACATAACAAAAGATTCGTAACTTCATGTAGGATCATATGTAAGTTCAATGCTCATTTTTAGTTACCATACAAACATCATATGGATAAAAAATGCATAAAATGTTTCATACACTTATTATGCTTGCCTCATGGTTTTTGAAATACCATCAGAGTCTACATTGTCTTCAGATGAATGTTTGGATGAAGATGTAGATGATCCATACTCTTCTCTATTGTCGATGAATGCACCATCTAAGTCTACGTGCATGCCCAAATATTCAGATGTAAAATGCCTTTTAGATTTATGAATAGGTTCATTAGACTCCCATCTTGCATTTATTTCTTGCAAGAACAACCTCATTAGGGGGGATTTGGTTGAAAAATGGTCCTACCAACCCTAATACAAATTCCATGTCATCATGCATTAGCCAATCAAAATATTCTAAAATTTAAAAGAGGTGCATGTCTTAAACAATTTTTTATTATATAATTTGGAGATAGTCACAATTTTTTAATAATATATTATGTATACTCTACACATAATCTCTGCCTGGGCTGCCCAAAATTCAAAATTGTCTTGGTTATTGAGCATCAAATTAATGTGATATCCCATTATCCAATAATTATAATAAATGAAGGAAATAGTGTATTGAATAAATATTAATGCATTCACACGTTTCACATTACTAACATTCTTTGGCGTGTTTTTGTGTTACCACTTTGCTTGGACACCTTCGTGTTTTTAGAGAAGTTTATATTTTCCAATTCGTAGTTGAGGTCCCCCCGACCTTCTTCCTAATTTCTCTGGATTGAACCAAACCAATCATCCACTACTCCTCTCAGGTTTGGATTCTTTGGTCTTATGCTCCTAAGTCAACTCTATCAAATGCAATGGCTCTGAAGCTGCAATGAGTCATATTCAGATTGTTTTCACTTTAGAGAAGGTCAGCTGGGATGGAATTAAAATCCCTATATGCGCTTGTTCAGAGGTTTAGAGGTTGCAGAAAGGTGCACTGAAGGAGCATAATTTACAAGCTAGAAATCCACACTATGTTGCTAAGCCGAGGAAGATTCACTATCACTAGCATACATGTTGAGGGTTACTACAGACCTTGTAGATGCATCTTGAGGGTTTGGTGGGGTTGTTCCATCTTTGAAAGGAGGTTATAAGGTGTCATTCTATCCCTAGAAACCCTTGTGAGGAGGGTCGAACCTTGCAATTTCTTCCTAGAGAAGGGTCGAACCCTAGAACTGTCATCATAGTGCAGATCAAGGACAAAGGGGAGCTGACAAAAGGACAACGAGGGAATTCTGGAGAACTGGAGTTTTTCCAGTAGTCCTTTAAGAACATGTTCATTTGTTTATTGTTGTGGTAGATACTAGGGTTAACTATGGTGTATTTCTATTACAAACTACTGCTATAATAACAAACAAATTGCGGGTAATTGGATTATGTGACAACAACCCTAAGGGGGTTTACTGTTGGTTTAATACTGCTACTGTCGGCACTAAACATTTATGGTTTGAATACTGTGTTGGGATACTCTTTACTGTTGATCTAGATACTGTTGAATGCTATCATAGCTGGTTTAATATTACAGATATCAGATATTGTATAATTTTGATGATGTTATGGTACCTAAGCATTGGTTCTTCCCTAGAATCGGTTGAATACATTTGCTTACTGTTTGTGGATGAAATTACTTGGTGGAAGACTGACCAAAGTTTCTTGTTTACGATGGACCTAACCCCTTTTCCAAATCCCTAAAACCCTAGGGATATTACACATGTTTAATAGGGTGTCCATCCACAGATGTGGAAAACCATCCCTAGGTTTCATTACAATAATTGGTTTCAATCCCCATGGATTAGGTGCACTAGTTTAGACAAACATATTTATTGACCTTACTTGAGTTTTTCCTATAACTGCGCTAGTATTATAGGGCCTCCTTTAATACTCCTCCAAGAGGTTATGAGTTCGAACTCATAAATAGTTATCCCGAGATGCTTTTTGTACAGTAAAGTCATTAAAGTTATCGGGCTCCAATGCAATAGAAAGGAGCAAGCTAATCATGGAGAATTCTTCCCTTCTAGACGATTCTTTTTCATCATGTTAGCTCTTAGTGTGTTACCTTTTTAATACATGTAGTTACATTTTATCTCATCTTGGTCTGTTGAAATACTACATTCATGCATGCTTTATGGCCACTTGTACCATCAATGGAAATAGGGAATGATCTAGGTAGTGGAAAAGAAGTAACTCGAGGAAAATGATTTGGTGCAACTGGAACAAATGAGGAACTATTTTCCATAAATTATGTAACTTTCACTCCATTTGTCTTCCAAGTTGGTCCTACAATATAATCCCATTAGGCCTGGCACAACAAAACTCCTTTAAATCTCCCCCCCCCCTCAACACTGGTTGCTATCATTTCTCTTGTTGCTAAGATAAATAACTAGATTTGGCCAAGGGATGTGCTTACTATCACAAACTCATCATTGCTGCCAAATAGAAGTATGAAAAAAATGACTTTTAGGAGAATCCCAAGGCTTTGTTGATCCCGTTGATGTAAGAAAACACCTGAGTCATCTCTAATTATTATAGACTATGGTTTTATAACTTATTTCCAGCTAGTTTCAAGCCCTATGCTACCTTTTTAAAGCCCCATTTCATCTGTATCCTACCTATTTTTTTCTGATTCAAGCCCTATCACTACTCCCTCTCTAATCAATTTATGAAATTATTGTTCCTTGTTGTTATTTTCAGTCATAAGGATGTTAGGATTTTGTGGGCAGTGTTTGTTGATTACATAGGTCTTGTAGCTCCTATTTTTGGCTTAGGTATTTCAGCCTAACATTTCTAAAATCCCCAAGAAACAAACCTAAAATATAGGGGGATTCATGATCCTTATTGTTGTGTTCACTGCAAAGAAAATCATGAATCTCTCTCACTCATTACTTCCACTTGTTCAGGAGGTATAGGATGCTACTTCATTTATAAGGAGATTTCATTTTCCTTCTATGATGGTTCTCAATGTGGAACAACCTTTGATGCTCAGGCATATTTATACATTAATGGATGTAAGGGGAAAGGAGTCTTGAGAAGTGTTTTGAATTTGTCGCTTAAAATTTTTCTGTTGAAGGTGGCTTGATAAGAATAAAACAATTTTTCAAGAGTTGATTTCAACGTTGAAATAAATGTAGCAAGAATGAATGTCATGATACTACAAAGTAACAAACTATCCTTCCTGTTCAATTATGTTGTTTACATTGTTGTTCAGTGTAACATTGTTATACTCTTGTTTAATTCAGTTGTTGATGATTTTATTTGATTCCCATACAACTATCCTATAAAAGGCAATATAGGAATTCCATTTTAGTTAATTTGAAATGTTTTTGAATTGAATTTCTTGTTAACTTTTTCCTATGGATCCTTGGTATTTTTCTTGCAGTGAAATGGGCACTCGTAGATCTTCAAGAAAGATGGAAACTATTATAGTTGAGAATGAAAAGGATGAAATGGGTAAGTGGATAACTTTAAGTGTGTCCAATGGATCTTGGGTTACTTTGCAACCATCAAGGAATTGAATTTGGGGAAAAAAAGGAAGACTAGAGGATTTAAAATGTCATTGAAAAGGTGTAGTAAGGGCATTTAAACGGAGCCAACATGGTGAAAAGGTGGAGAAGGTGCTTATAGATCATGTGTATGATCAAAAGGACATACTCAAAGAGTCTGTTTCCAAAAAAGAAAAGTTTCCTCAAATTGGACTAAATTGTAAGGGCTTGTCATTTTGTAAGCATTGAAGTTTTTTTTTTGTTTGTTTAATTTGGGATTTGAGTATTAAAATATGAATGCCCTAGCTTAGATGGATACTTAAAGTGGTTTATATTTTTTATGTGTATCTTTGTGCACTTTTGATTTTGAAGAATGATAGCCTATGGAGAGTATTAACAGTATTTTACGTGTTTTCCATTCGCAAATAGGAGAGATACTCTATGAGGGAAAGAATTCCATGTCATTGAGGGAAGAAGGGGTTTGGTTTTATAAGTATGATTACTTTCTTCTAAGTAGTAAAAGGGTTGGAGGAATTGAAAAATCCAAGTTATCTACACTTCATGAAATTGGCTTACCAAATTCTAATCCAACATTAATTGATTGCATACATTCAAAATTAGTTCTTGAAATTCAATTTGGTATGCGGGAGAAGGGTGGTGCATGTGATCATGTTGGTATGCACTTACCATTTTTTGTTTTTGTTGAAGTGTTCAAGGAAGAGGACTCTATTCTAATGACTAAGAAGATATATTCTTGCACAAACCCCTCTGACATGTTATTATCCAACTTATTTTACTCTAGATGGAATACAAGATTACATCTTGTGAATGAAGAGCAATTAAAATGTGTGTTGAGTGTAGAGACACTTTGTTTTAGGTAATGTTTTACAATTTTGGTTTTTCCTTTTCTTTGAATTTCACAATGTTTGACATCACTTTCTAACTATTTTTTCATTCTCTTTAACCTGTAGATATTCAATACTGAGACAAACTCTGTATGTTTCTTTTAAGTTTTGACGTTTTAGGCAGATAAGGGAGAACATAGATTGGATTTGGATGCCAATAGAGAAACACAGTGATTATTACACTCATTATCCTCTAATATCCATTGATGTTTTGAAGGATGGTGCACATTTCAAAACATTGTACATGGAAGAAAGTTGGAATTTGTTTGAAGTTAGAAGACACTTTGAATTTGAAGAGGAATTGAGCCTTGAGGAAGACTTCTATTTTATTCACAATGGAAAAAGGGTGAGAATTTGATAGTTTATGTATGTTTCTTCATTTTATAAACATAGTTTATTACTTACATATTAATGATTTCTTTTGAACAGATTGGTAAAAGACGAGAGAAGAGCATCATGTACAAAAGTTGTGTTCATCCCCATACATTAGAAATTAGAGCAACATGACACAAGGTGAATCCTCTCCAACCATATGTGAGGAAACTCTTCTGATCTTAGTTGTGATCTCTATATTTTAGAACTAATTTTGAAATTTCCCACTTCAATTTATTTTGGCAACATAAGGTATGATTTTGTTCACTAATATTTTTTCACATAATTTGTATTACTTGTTATTTACTACTACATTTCTAGGCCAATATTCGATGAAATTCAAGTGTTTTAACTCAACCTTTTTTCATCACATGTACAGAGAAATAAATGGAAAATTAGATGGACTTTCAAAGGCTGGTCTACAGTTGGAGAATGGACAGTGGCATATTCAAGAGCTTAAGGATAGCTAACACTTTGCATATTTTCATCCCACTTTGTTTTTATCTTATTCTGGATGGAGGAGTATATATTGATGTTGATGTAATGGGGATTTAGAAGGGTTATTGGTTTATTTTGATTTTATATATGGAAAATTGTTAAAACCTTTTTGATAAATCTAAGTTTAGAACTCTAAGTGTTGTTCAAAGACTAGTTTTTTTCTCCCTTGTGGAAGCCAACATTTGTAATATTTTATACTATCAAGAAAATTCCAAATGGGAAGTAGTTATTTCCCTCTCTTTTTTGAAAATGACAGAAATGATTAAATGCATAAATTTAATTCTATCTTAATATGAATAAAATTACAGTTTTTCCAATGAAAAAAATGTATTCTGCTCCAAGTTATCAATTGTTTCCCTAAATGTATTACTACATTTCTAGCCAATAATTGATGAATTTTCATATAATGGTTTCATTAGTTGACTATAAGATGATCCCAAGTCTAGCATATTTTTCTAGGAGTTTAATTTGTTACATTATATTCCTAATTGATGAATATAACAACGATAGACTTGGTGAGCGGGGATTTTCATTTTTATTTTCATTGCTGAGGATAATGGTGCTAAAGTTGGGATTAATTTACATTTTTCCAATTCTTAGGAGAATGATGTTTTCTGAGCTAGTTTATTTGGTATGGGAAGATGCATTTATGTATTTGTATTTTTTTTTCTACTAATATAAATGTGCAACTTCAAAGAAAACTGGTGAAACATGGTTGTTCTCTAATAATGGATCCAAGAATATAGAGTATTTCCTAGATATATCATATGTGAGTAATAGTTTCCTACCTCAAGGAAACAACCAACCCTGACCCTCAGGTTTACATACAAAAATTGGATGAACAACTATTTGGTCCAGTAAGATTGCTGAAAACATTGAGAGAAATGACCTTATGAAACTGCAACCTTCCAAAAGTATTCAACATGTTTTTCAAGAAATTCAAATATGGCCACAAAAGCTTCAAGACTAAAAGTTAAAAATATAGACAAATCAAGAATTAAAGGAAAAGGACATTCAACTTCAAAAAACACGATCAAGTTCAAGAAACAATTGTTCGTACCTTAGAAAATAATCACATTGAAGTTTGTAAATTTGATTGAATTTGCAAAGGCATTGTCCATTGGGATATAATTGAAATGGTGTGACAATCCTAAGGTTTGCAAGAAAAAAACAATGATTATCTAAAAATTCTAAATAAGAAATATTTTACATTGCTTAAATTAATAATCTCATGGTGTCCACGATACTGCCCGTGCAGATAACAGATACTATAGATTCTAAATATTTTCACATTGTATATCATGCGAAGATAAACTCAAGGGTCCATCTTTCCCAATTGCAAAACAGATTGTTGTTTCTTTCCCCCTTGACGTGGTTGTTTTTATGTTTGTGGATTGATCACAAGACCACATTCTCATTGAATCAATCACTGATGGAATTTCTATACATGGGATTCTGATATCTCCCTAGCTTGATCCATTTGACTTAAAGAGTTGAGACATTTGTTATCCATCTCCGAAGAACACCTTTTAACACCATCTTCTTCCATGTTACTACTAAAATAAGACCATGGTACCTCTAGAAGACTTATTTAGCTCAAGACAAGCAACCACAATATGCATCACACCAAAAGACTCATCCCTTGTAATTTAACATTGATCTCATCTTCAACAGCTTTACTACTATTTCCCTCAATGGATTTTGATTTTGGAAAAGAGATAAGATTTGGCATAGACTTTCTCATGTATCAATTTCATCTGTCTAAAACAAAGGTACATCATGTAATTTGTCAATGTCAACAATTCAATAGTTGAGATATTTGTAACTCTTTCCTTAGTGGAGCTATGAAATATATACTATGTTTTCTTTTCAAAGTAAAACTCCATTTCTTTTATGCCCTTCATCTTAAATTTTTTGTTGATGATCACCATTAAAGTATATCTTGGTTTATTCCATGAATTGTCAAAAACTCTTAGTGAAGCTATTCTTACTCAACCATTGCTCTTATATTCAAAGAATTTAAATGTAAACCATGGAATTATTCCTATTTTAATGGGTAGCCCTTGTACTTGTTTTTGGATAGTTACAATTTTCCTTGAACATGAAGCCTAGACTGCCATGAATTTTCTTCCTTGAATATCTGAGATTGGATGATGCACACTGGGAGACATTGTTTTCTTGTAGATAGATAAAAATTTCAATCAGTGAAGGTCTTTTTGAGATTGATATCTCTTTCTTCAATGTAAACCTTATATCACTATATTTTTCTGAATCAAATGCACTTTTACTTGAAGGTATATTTATTTATCTACTTGTTCTCACCCTTGGGAAGAATATAGACTTCCAAATAATGATTCTACCCAAAATATTTATCTACTCATTCTCTCATTTAAATCTTAGTTGGACACAATGTAAACCACAAGAACTCCCCATTCTAATCGAAATAAAAATGGTTAAACCTTAAATGTATTAGAACTCTCTTCAGTTCGTTTTAACTCCCAACATTAAGGAAATTGAGAATTTGGTTGCTATGTACCAACCATAGTGATTCACACTCTGTTCTGTTCACTTGTTATTGAACTGGAACCATAATTGTTGATCTATGGAATCGTGGATTACATTCCATAGTTACATCATTGATTGGCATTATCACTAAAAGGACGAATTGTTTGGTCTATTGATTCATATACTACAACCAATGTCTTAAGTGTATGTGATGGATGTCATTTCCTAAATCCCCAAGCATTGAATCAATTGGCAACTTAAAATTGTCATTTATTGAATAACTGGTGAGTTTAACCCCCTCCATTGAATAAACATGTATGTATGCTCATATGTGTGGAAGCAACAAACAATGTTAGAGTTTGTTTGACTATTGAATTCTAGCACTAAATCAATTTAAGAGTATGGTTGGATTCTAATCATAGAAATTGTCCCCATTGACTACATTATTGGCTGGTTCCCATTATACCATTCGTTATCTGTTAATTTACTGGTAGTTATTGAGATGTAAACCTTGATATTTAACCTCAACCATTCACCTCTATAAAAAACGTGGTGAAATTCCCCTGGTTCAAAAGTTGGTGAGAAACCTACGACAACCCCTCTGGCTATGTCTGTGCTAAAATGAAACTTACAAACATTGTGTGTTCTATCAAATAGTTGTTTTAGATCTCCTATAATTATGAATCGTGGAAGAAGTGAGAAGTTCTTATAGATTGGTAGAACATATGTGAACGTATTAGTTGAAGTAAATGGAGTTTGGACTTTGTTCGCATAATGAAAATGCTATGTGGGCACCTTTAGTTAGCAGTGAAAACATACCAGTGAAGTTTTCAACCAAAGTAGGAAACAAAGTCTTCATTCCAGGAAATAGCAAGTGAACCAAGTTCAAACCCCAAATCTAAACAGAGGTTGCAGAGAAGCATTGTTTATTTCCGTAGAGTATCCATATTGATGAGATATATGGGCCATGGGCCTACCATTTATGGATCACATATTTCAATAATAAATACTTGGAAAAGGAATGTGTCTTGGACAATCCTAACTCAAGTGATATTAATTCAACAAAAATTAATACTGATGACAACACTTTCTGATGTAGTGTTTGATGTATTTTGAATGTTGAAGGATGATGTTCACTGATCATCTTTGTTCTATTGTAGGGAATTTCAATTCAATATGGGCATGTGCTTCTTGTGCTAAAGAGTATTGGACTACTTGCCCCAATGCACTGACCATGATAACTCACCGTTATCTCCACATTTGGCCACTAAGGCTACCAACCCATCATTTTGTCTTGGAAAAAAGAGCATAGGATCTTTTTCAACTATAAACCATCTACAACTAAAGATAAGACCAAAATTTTATTTATAACATTTGAGTCATAGTCATAAAACTCATATAACCATTAGCATAGTGGGTTAGCTCAACCAATTATAACAGATTGTTTCAAGGGGGATTTCACTATGAGGTCTCCCTTTCTAGTCTCACAGAGGTTCAAGTCACAATAGGTCACGTTGGGTTACCACCTGCTATTGTGGTTGGGGGTTCAACCACCCTCCATATGAATATGTTTTTCCTTGGAGAAAAAAAACTAACATAACCATTCATCCTACTTGGTATAATTACCAAAAGGCTATGGAGTCCAAACAAGTTACATAAAAGTACACAGTTTAATAAAAGTATGGAATCTATTGGTAGTATGTGTTATGAACATAAAATATACATAAATAGATATTCATAACATAATAATAGTTAATAAATAATAATTATTAATAATGAAAGGTCATGTCTCAAAGGACATGACTATTGGTAAAGGGCACCCCTGTGTGGGTATATAAGCAGGCCCTCGTTCTCAATTGTAATCATCTCATTATATCTATCTTATATCTTATATATTCATATTTTATACATTATTCCTACATGGATTATTATGTTATATTCCAAGTATTTTGGATAACTCTTGTGTGAGCGAACTTTGTTCGTCTCATTTGGTATCAGAGCAAGTCTGATCCTGGCTGTTGGCCACTCTCCATTCAGACTTTGTCTAATCCAGTTTTTGACCAGCCCACCTTTTCAGAGTTTCTTTGGTTCTTCAAGGTCTTTGACCACATATTGGCCTTTGGCTATTTAAGCTCAGAAATTTCGTAAAAGGAAAGTATTCTACTGCAAATTTTAAAAATTCATAAATTCGATTAAAGAAAAAAAAAATCATTCTGCTGCAAATTCAAAAGATTGTATCGTGAAAGAATAGATTATATCAAAATTTGTTGACTACAATATTGAAAAAAAGAAAAGGAAACAAATCATTTTATATATATATATATATATTAAATGACATCATAAAAAATTCCATACAGCCGCTGAAATTTCTGATCATTGTCCATACACCTATAGTGCAACAATCCATCTGCACAAATTCACCACCGTACTGCCATTTCCGTGCTGTCATATTATTGCAGAAATTAAATCAATTCCGTACATCCACAGTTTGCCATCGGCTGTCATCTGTTGCCATACAACCCACAATCCCGGTCCGCACGCTGTCACCCACTGCCATACAACCCACAATCCCAGTCCGTACGCTGCAGCGGCCACACCGTACCTGCCCGTTGAAAAAACTGTACCAAACTGTACCATCCGCTGAAAAACCTGTCCGCCGTACCAATTGTCAATTAAATTTTTTTAATTATTGAACCACTCAGCCATCTGATCCGTACAACAAATATTTCAGATTTGTACCAGCCATTTTTAGCAGTCCGTACGGCCACGTCCCATTCCGTACGGTCACCTCTACCTTTGCTAGTTTCCTAAAAAAATCTTAAAGCATAAAAAATAATTACTCTAAGTCAAGAAAGTTGTAACTATATAAATTACAAATAATATTTAAATAAGAAGGGTCGACCCAGTCAAAGGTACAACCACCTATCAAAATTCACTAAGTAAAGACAAAAAGTAAGCTATCGAATACACATTATTCAGATTTATAAGTGAGAAGGTTATTCAAGGAGAAAATTAAAGGATAATTTAATTAAAATTATAACCTATCATAATCATTGGCACGTGACTCAAAGAAATTAAGTTGAAAGTACTTTTTTTTTTTTTTTTTTAAAGTACTTTTATATTAGGAAGGGATAAATAAAAATTCAATATTTAATTTGGAAGAGAATATTATGATTAAAGTTAGAAAGGGATATTTTTAAAGCCTAGGTAATTACATACCAAACCAAAAATAAAGTCGTTAAGTAAGAGAAAAGATATTAAAAAAGATATATTGTGAAAGTATTAAAATAAAGTGAAGTATTAAAAAAATAAAAATGTAAGCCAAAAAATCATTCTTAATTAAAGTTGAGAAAATAGATTATTATATATAGATAGGTCATTTCCCAAGTTCATTAAAAGTTTCCTATGATTTATAAAAGGTATTTAAAAAAAAAAAGGGTATTAGATAATATTTAAAAGTACAAGGGAAATTAAAGGAAAATATCTATCAAGTCCAATTCAATTTATAAAAAGGACAATTCCAAAATGGAAGGAGGAAGATTTTCTCAAACTTATAAAAAATGTGTGGATCCCTTATTAAAAGTTAATGGGATTATTCAAGGAAAGAATATCAACATCGTTATTTGCCCGACCGCTAAGAAAAATCACATTAACGTTGACCTGGCAAACCAATTAAGGGTTTTAGAATCAAATATAATTGAAAATGACACGTGTCTTTTCGATGGGAAATATGAAATTAAGAACCTACAACTATCTATTGATGAGTACAAATTCATAGCTCAATTCAATGTCGTGTCAATCTATGAAGACAGTGTTGATATAATTCTAGGGTCAACTTGGGTAGATACATTAGGTACTTTTATGTTCAACACCAGAAGAAAGTTTTTAACATTTTCTTATAAGAAGAAAAAATTCACATTACAGGACGCTACAATGAAGTCAATTTCAGAAGCTCCATTATCAGAAGACCTAAAGGACATATCAGAAGTCATCCTTCCAGATAACCAGAAGTCAATACAGAAGTTGCAAGATCGACAAGAAGAAAGTGACAAAATCATCATTGAAAAAGACGAAGAGATTTCTCGCCTAAGAAATCATAATCAAAAACTACTTACAAAAATCATGAAGTCCAAGGAGAAGAAGCAGTGTTTTCAAAAATTTGAACAAGAAAATGAAGGTCTCAAAGAGAAATTAATCGAAAAGGAGGAAGAAATCTCCTGCCTAAGGAACCTTAATCAAAAGTTATTAGAACAAATTAAACTCTTAAAGGACGAAAGAAAGGAGAATCTAGAATCAAAAAATAAAGACGACAAGTCAGAAGATAAAGAAGAACTTTTACGATTAAGACGACATAATCAAGATTTATTAACTCAGATTAAAAATCTCAAGCACGATAAAAAGTCTTTACAAGGAGAGCTATATTGCAAAACATCATTAATCGACAAGGAAACAATGACTAATCCAATAGAGAATTTATCTGACACTCAAATCTTGATAGTAGAAAAAGGAACCAATACAAAGTCAAATAATGGTCATATTCAAAAAAATGCTTACGTGGACAGATCACTACAAACATCAAAAGAATCTGATTCCAAGGAAAAGTCACAAGAGATTAGGATGCCTTATCATCATCCAAATCACAAGAGTCATTCTGACCAACGACTAGGAAAAGAGGAAAATAAACAATGTTCTTCTTACCAACAAATAAAATCCCACACTGAAAAAGAACGAAAACAAAATCAACAACTTGACACAATCTATCATCAAACATTTCCAATGAAAGTATATTTGGGATGGATCACTCCCCAAAAGATGCAACACATTAGTTTGGGAATTCGAAGGTTATATCATCATGTTTCGTCGAGAGTCGCAACTACAAGCACAGAAGATTTGAGAAGACATCGTGTGCCAGAACAAAATTTCAAAGGGATGCCTTCCAGTGATTATGCTTTGAGGACAAAGCATTTTTAAGGGAAGGCAATGCTATGAACATAAAATATACATAAATAGATATTCATAACATAATAATAGTTAATAAATAATAATTATTAATAATGAAAGGTCATGTCTCAAAGGACATGACTATTGGTAAAGGGCACCCCTGCGTGGGTATATAAGCAGGCCCTCATTCTCAATTGTAATCATCTCATTATATCTATCTTATATCTTATATATTCATATTTTATACATTATTCCTACATGGATTATTATGTTATATTCCAAGTATTTTGGATAACTCTTGTGTGAGGGAACTTTGTTCGTCTCAGTATGTCACCTATAACACCCATAAATACTCTATCTATGTAGGTGGACAAAGCATCTATGCTCAACCAAAAATGCTAAGAATGTGAAATAAAAAATAAAAGTAGAATGTAGTAGTAAGATTTACAAAAGCATAATCCTAGAGGAGGAATGTATAGTGGGATTAAAATCCCATTAGATGTTCAATAAAGTAAAAATAAAGGTCCAAGAGGGAGATGAAAAAAGTTGAACCTGGATTGATAGAGTTTACCTGAGTACTAGGTTAGCATTCTCCTATAGCTGGGTGCAACCAACATGCATAGTAGATCCTTGATGGCACAACAGATCTGTATTCTTAGTTTCTTGTGCACAAAAGTGAGAGAGCATAGTGATGGTGCAACACTAGTCTTCTTTGGGAAGTGTGTTGCAGTTATAGACAGTGAGAAAGTGAGGATGCATGTATGCACTAGTCTCATCCTTTTCCTAGATTTAGAACTGTTGTTTAGATTTATCATTCTAGTTAGCTAGAGTTTGATTTATCAGTTGTAGCATGCATTTACTTAGTAATATCTTTAAAGAAGGGTGTGGATCCGTATGACAAGTAGGGAACGACATGAGACTTTCTAATGTGCACATATCTATAGGAGGCACCAACAAGTTTGAATGTTGTTGTTTATCACCAGTTGGAAGCACAATATCCCTAGAAAATATTTCTATGTAAGGGGGCACACTAGTTGAGATGATTTGGGTTATTTTTGACTATGTCAGTTAGGGGCACTTCATGCATGTGCCTTGATACATTTCATTTCCCTATCTTAGCAAGCTATAAATAAGATGAAAGATGTACCAATATATTAGTTGGAGAGTTTTAGTTTTGAGCTTATGCATTGTAATTTTCTTCTTTGCAGTTTGAAATAGAATATAGATGTAGTATTAAGTGGTTATGTTTAGAGTGTTTTGAATATTCATAATTTCTAGAAATACATGTTTGTAGATTATTGTAGCTCATATTTGTAGTTTTGATGGAAGTTTTCAAGTTTTAAGCTACCCAGGTTAAGGGTTATTTTTCTGAGTGCAGACTCTGCATACCATGGTTTTAAATTTAACATGGTATTAGAGTACATTCATTGAAATCCTCCAGATCAATGTATGGAATGCACTTCTGCCTATGAGAGGGAGTTGCTAAGGATTTAAACGTGTGTAATTCATGAACCTTACTGAGTGAAGTAGATCTAGATCTGTGATAGGTTGTTGGGTGAGATGCCTAGGATTTTATAGTGACTAGAAGGTTGTTATTTTCCCGAGAATATGAGATGGGCAATCTGCACCTGCGATAACTTGCTGATTTGATTTCTTTTGTGTTTGGTATATTTTTTCAAGTGTGCATTTCAGGGTTGCAACAATGGCCAGGTTTGGTCTCCAAGAGCATCACATGTTGGAGGAAACTTCCAACTTGGTAAAGTGGAAATGCACACTGTAGAGTCTAATGTCGTTGTAATGTTGTAACAGAGTGTCAATTTGTCTAATGCCCTTGTAATGTTGTAACAGAGTGTCAATCTGTCTTGTAAAATTATTCTCAAGAACAAACTCACCAGTGCTCGCATGGGAAAGACTAATATTGTACTAAGCTATCTAATGAAGATCACAAAGTTGATAGATCATCTCACTGTCATTGGATAAGATTTTAATGAGAGTGAGCTAGTTCAGATCAATCTGAATGGATTTGGTCCATCATGGCATTACTTTGTTCAATGTATTTGTACTCAAAAGTTACCCACTTTTGAAAAACTATGGTATGATTTGTTTGTGACAAGGTAAGATAATTTTATTGATTTCCAACGAACGACCAAAAAATTCAGTCAATGGGACTATTGAGTACAATAGTGTCAATACAAAGTGAGAGGACAAAAATGGCTCCTAAAGAAAGTAAGATGTAGAAAGTAAAGAAAAGTATTGATCTAAGCCAAGACAATATACATATACCTATAAGGCTAATGAAAATTTGATCAAGGAGGAAAGAAGAAAGAAACCAAGATAGAGGATAGAAATAAAATGAACATAACAAGGCCCACTATGGCTAGCTCCCTGAACATCCAAAACCAAATGGAGGAAACTCTGGATAGAAACATATCTGGAAGAGGAGATGGAAGAGAATCTAGTTTGCATATTGTGTTTCTTCCTAGAAGAGGTTATCTGTCATCACAACCTAGGTGACCTTGTCTGACCACTGGTGTGGGATATGGAACAACATAATCGTTGGGGTCTCTGGGATGTAGAAATTGGCCTCACTGATATAGAAGATGAAGTAACTCTTCTATCAATTTGTCTCTTGGTACCCCTAGCATAAGGGACCACCTCAAATAAGGAAGTGATCCTCTGGGTGGACACTAGTCTAGGAGAGGGCCCAATAGTCTAAGAATAGAACCTACGGGCCTCCTGCATGTATAGTGCTAGGCATTTCTAGTCCAAGTATTGAAAGAAACATGAGAGTGTTCATGACTCCTTGAAAAAAAAACATAAGTGTTATTGGATCTCACAATAAATGGGACAATGCAATATGAAGTAATCCTCGGTCTTGACCTCTCAGACATGGCACAACTCATAAATCCTATTCAACCAATCAGGTTGGTGCTTTGCCTCCACTCTAATTCTATGTGAACCCACACTGAACTAGCCAAGGGAATGCAAAGAGCATGCATTAAGTGATGGAGAGTATACAAGGGCCAAACAATGAATGTTCCTCTCAACTCCATAAAATTATCTACATAAAAGGCCATCTTCATATGTAACTCACTTGAGGGGTCTATCTAATTGACATAAATATATTGTATGTATATATCACCTCAGGTGATCCTGTTTAGTTCATGCCTCGTAGGTAAGGGATGACCAAGTGCATTAAGGGATGGTAAGGGTCGGCCCCAGATCGAACATGGGAATATTCTTCCTGTGTGGATGCAAGGGGAAACACTACTTCAAACCTCCTCTGGTTTCTCAATTTTCATCTCTGATTGGCCATAATCTATTCGACAAAAAGATGGCTAAAACATGACTTTGCACAATAAAAAAAAATAGGCTGTGAAGATGTGAATGTATCTCTCATGCTGTAATACCTGTGTAAAATATCAAGTAGTTTATTGTACTTTTGAATATAAGGAACACAAACCTCCTCCAGGTTCTCAAGCTTCATCTTTGATTGGCCACAATCGGTTCAGAAAAAAGATGACTAAAACAAGACTTTGCACAATCAGAAAAATAGGCTGTGAATATGTGAATTTATCTCTCATGCTATAATACCTGTGTAAAATATGAAGTAGGTTATTGTACTTTGGAATCTAAGGAACACAAACCTCCTCCATTTTCTCAAGTTTGATCTATGATTGTCCACAATCGATTCAACAAAAAGATGACTAAACATGACATTTATGACACATCCCACTGAGTGATGGCAATGACCGAAACATGATTTTTTTTGAAAGGAGCAGTAATAGACCTAGACACATTAGCCAGTGACCAAATTTTTATTTTGAAAACCAAATGACTTATAAAGCACTGCATTGTGTGGAGTTCTGCTAAGATATGGATATGTTGTAACTGTGCTAAATTAAAGAAAGTTTGTCATCCCAAATGTGAGTGTGCCTATGATTGTCCATGCACAGTGGGTAAACAATAGTTTGGTTCAAAAAAATTTATTTCCCATCATTTTGAAGGTGAAAGACTATGGACATATCAATCCTTGTGTCTAACATGCTCTAGAGTGATTTCCAAAAATTGTTGATGAACATAGGTTCATGGTATGACACAATGTATGTTGGTGCTCCAAAGTTGACCCATATGTGTGCAAAAAAAACTTTTTATGTATTTTGTAAAGTCAATTTTCTTGCAAGGTGAAAGTACTACCATCTTCGAGAACCTATCAATGACAATAGACACTGCATCATGGTTTTTTCATGTTGTTGGTAGGCCTATTAGAAAATTCAAAAAGATAGACTCTGTGGTTACCTGGGATTGAATAAAGATGTGTGTTAGGGTCCTATAAACTATAGGAAGTCTGACTACGTATTTTCCTCTTGGCTTGCTTGTTTTCCTCGAAGTTAATAAGGTCTTAGACCAAATTTTCAAACAAATTTCCAAATACAATTTGGTCATTGTTTAGCATGTTTAAGTCAGTGCTAATCCTCCACATGTTCATGGTCATCATCATCTAGGTCATGGCTTAGAATTCATTTTTTGAATATATCATTATAAGGTCAGTCATAAAAAATTAAAGTGATTCATATTCATCACTTGGGTCACTACCATGGGAATTAGCACCTTAAGGATAGGTTGAGATAAATGTAACGTGATGTTCCACATAAGAAAATCATGCTGCAATCACATCACATAATATCACTCTATTACTCGAAGGAAAATCGACTTTTCAAATATATTAAAAGGCCATCCTGGTTTATTCAATCCTCATTTCAGTGTTCTTAAACTCCTCTTCACCATCAAGGTCCATCTCAACTATTAGAACATTGAAATCCGCCATCAAAACACTTATTCGCAACCCACGTTGTGTTTCAGGCAACCCATGCTATGTTTATGGCAGCCCTCGCTACGCATCTGGCAGAAGTGTTGCACTTTTGAAAAGGAAGCAAAGTAATTCATTGTAGAGTTTTTCTTCACCATGTCACAGGTTCAACTCGTCATTAATAAGTAAGTGGGCCACATTCACGCTACCTTTACCCTTCTTTTCTTCATTTTCTTCATACAACTTAGTAAAAAACCATCTCCTAGGGTTTTGCTGCGTCGTAATCTTTCAGTCATATTTTTCCATTTTCTGTTCTACAAACCCGCATCATGTTCTTAAATTCCCTCACTTACACTCCCTAACACCAATCCCTACTCTCCACAATTTCCCCTAGATTTTAGACAACAGTTAACCACTACTTTCCCTCCATCTACCAGGCCATCCCTTATCCCTTGTTTCCACAAATTATACCTTACCCCTTCCCTTTCCCACTGAAAATTAGGATTTT
Source organism: Picea engelmannii (assembly GCA_009831015.1). Classification (NCBI taxonomy): domain Eukaryota; kingdom Viridiplantae; phylum Streptophyta; class Pinopsida; order Pinales; family Pinaceae; genus Picea; species Picea engelmannii. Next base: position 818,922 of record ML778375.1, on the reverse strand, counting down.
CACATCATAGAAACTGGAAGCAGTGATACTCAAAAAAGGAGGTACAATAAGGGTGGGCAATTTTCTAGGTATGAGCTAATACAAATCAGACAAATCATGGCCTCACCATTCATTAAGAAATTATTTGAAGATGTTGACTACCTAGGGTTTTGTGAAAGAATTCAAGAGGTGGGATTCCATGCTAAATTAACCATCCTCTCTGCCACCAATTTCAAGAAGGATAAGACCACAATTGAAGGGGTAGACTTCACTATTTCCACAGATTCCATTGCCATAGCTACAGGTATTCCCAATCATGGAGAAATCTGGTTTAAAGGAATGGATTTGGACATTGAAAATTACAAGGTTTTCGTGAAACCACACTATAAATATACTCCAACTCATATTTTTCCTTTCAGACAATTTCTAGATAGATATGACCTGTTGATGAAGATGAATCAGAATGATCATGAAATACTTTACCTGTGAAGGGATATTTTCAAGACTGTACCAGTATCACATAAGGTTGTTGATGCATTTCACTTCCATCAAGCCACTTAACTTGCCTCATTACTTATTCAAAAGCCTGGTCAAAATGATAGAAAAGGTACAAAGCAAAGGGAAATATCACAAAACAAATTTGTTTCATCATGGTTTGGTAAAGGTCATGGTCATCCAAAAACTTTAAGAAATCAACATGCCTTGGGAGGATTTCATCCGATCAGTTTCTCTTATGCCTGCTACTAGTCAACCCAGCAGTCAAAACACTTCATTAGCATGACCAAGGCCATAAGAGGTTGTCTCATCCAACAGACTATCAACTAGAAATACACATGTGGCAGAGATTACACAAACTTACCAAAAAGGGAAAAAAATGGTTTTTCCCCCTAAGGGCACCAAGAAGATGTCTACACCTGGAATGCTGACTAGGGCACAAAATAGGCAAATGCCTGAGGACAATATGGTGGAACAAGTTCAGGGAGAATTGGAGAAGTCACCTAGGCATGCAGATGACTCCCCATTGCAGCATTTTGAGGAGGATATGCCTCATGAGCAAGAGATGTTTGACCGTGCAAACAAATCAAATGAAGAAATTATCAAAGAGCAACAAGCACAAATACAAGAGCTAAAGAATGAGCTTGCAAAGGAAAATCATATGGTGGAATTAATAAAAAAAGAGAAAATACTTTTGAATCTGAATGCAATGCATCAAAATACCTCACCAGGTCATCCATCATCCAACAAGGCAAAATACAAAGGTAAAACATTGATTGGTCTAGAAGAGCAGGTGGAAGGCAAGGAGCCAGTAAAGAAAAACCTTGTTCACTCTATAGGTGCTGAGATTGAGAAGAACAATGAGTATTTTCTTGGGAGAGTAAAACAATACTTGGGGAATCTATTGAAGAGGTCCAAAAGAGACACCAAGCTGTTGAGAAACATGGCGAGACACTATTTCACCAGGAACCTGATTTGCAAAATTAGGCTCCAAAACATGAAAAAGAGGCTAAGGAAATCCCTAAAGAAGCTAAAGAGGAGAGATAGCCTAAAGAGGAGATATAGCCTTGATCTCTTGGATTATGAATCATTGATTGTATAAAGCCATCACACAAGGAGTCCCAGAAACAAATTGCAAGGAATTTTGACAATTTTGGCAAATTTTTGAATTTTTTGGTATTTTGAGAGTTTTGATGTACAAAAGTGCATCGTGGCCACGCTACGCTTTCTATAAGAGGATATACATGATGAAAAATTTACATTATTGGATAGGTATTGACCTATACTTCACATATATATACTCTGTTGGCAATTTCAGATCACAGTGTTGAAGAAAAATAAAAAAAAACATGATAAAAAATAGGTGTCTGCAACTTTTTCAAGACCT